>JABAKA010024175.1:0-22542 GCA_018857285.1 Termitomyces sp. Mi166#008 | reverse complement strand
AAATACTTGAAAGGAATGCTAAGCAATCCTGGAGTAGGACCCAATGCCACTATTATGAGATGGATTGAGGATGTTCTGCTCTACCATTTTACATTGCAGCATGTGCCAGGCAAGACCTTCAGTGTGGATGGTTTGTCTTGAAGAGCTAAGCAACTAGGAGATGAGGAGTACCCACCAGTTGATCCTGAGTTAATGGATGAACCAAAGTCCATGTACTTTGAAGATCCAGACAAGGATAATAATGTACCTGGTTGGGAGGATTGGGAACCATTAGCACTTGAGGAGTTTGCAGATCAAATTGATACAAGAGGAGGCTACCTCCAGTTGATAGCTGGAGAAGTATCAGATTTTGATAAAGAACTCAGCAAAGCAAAACTTTAGAAGCATGGTGTTGAATGAATTACAGTCAACAAGGCTGAACTCAGTAGCAGTGCTAGCACTGTCTAGGCCACTATTGCCTGATGATGGAGAAGAGCAGAGGACTGAGGATATGCAGACCTATTTGGAACATAGAAAAGGTAGTGAGGGTGAAGACTGGGACAACTTGTTACTAATAGTGCAAAGTTGGTTACAAGACCCTGTGGTAGAACTCAAAGATCTACAAGGGTATGATCCAGAGAAGTTTAAAAAGTTTGCTAGACAGTTCTTCTTTGATAAGAAAGGAAGGCTCTGTAAGGGGATCAGCCATCCGTGGGAACCCTAGCCACCACCCACCACCCAGCCCCCTTCCTTAGGAGGCCGTGAGCGGCAGGTGAGCCAGGCATGAGGGTGCTGGTGGGCCTGAGGCGGGCAGTGAGCGAGAGGTGTAGAGGCGAGAGCGAGCAGGAGCCAAGGCCATCACTGAAGGCACTCACAGTTGTGTCAATGTGTAGACCCAGAGACACTGCTATTGACAGGACTGGGGATGTACCATGCCCCAGTCCATCCTATATACTATATTAGCTAGTGCTATGACTAATCTCTATATGCTAAGCGGGAGCCGCTGACTACGAGTTATTGGCTAAGTGGGCTGGTATGTATTAGTGATGTGTATGTACTAGGCTTACCGAGCATGCCAATGCTGAGAGTGCTGACATGAGCCAGACTTACCAACCAGGGCTTGGCAGAGGCTGTGCTAGTGATGTAGGGTGGCCATGAGGCCAGCTGACCCAAATGGTGGAGAAGACATTGATGGAAGGTGTCAGGATAGAGCCAGGCGGCCTAGAAGACAGCTAGAGTTGCCTAAGAAGATGATGCTGAAGATCCAGAGCTAAGCCAAGCTAGAGATGGATGGTCCAAAGACCAGTCCCCTGACAAATGCCATGCTACCAGAATCATAACCAGGGCCCTCAGTACCACAGCCGGTGACATGCTGGATGTCCATGCCAACCTACTTCTCATTGACCTGCTCTTTCACAAGGTCTTTGTTAGGGCTGCAGTATGCCTTTCTTCCTTGCCTCCCTCCCATTCCCTCCATAGCCCTGTCTATACTGCAGCAAGACACCTTGTGTGCCACCACTGCTCATCCATTCACAGCTTATTCTCCTTTGCAGATATCAGCTCCACTGCGATTAAAACAGTCCTCCTCTGAGATGCCCATTCAGCTACAAGCCATCCTTCTCCACCCACATCGAGCCCAACAAGAAAGAGTTCCAGAAGCCTGATGGGTTGACTGGGAACAGTCAAAATTTAAAAAGGGAGTAGGATGATAAGCCCCAAAAGGTTCTATTTGTAAAATAGTTAATTTTTCAAAAATTTCTTGTTTTTTTGTGATGTGATGGGTCATGTGACTTAACACATAATGACATGTGACTTGACAAAACACAAAAATCGTGTCCAGTAGCTGTAGTCTAGAACATTCTGTCTTGGAAAAAGGGTAGCATAGGGAAAAACTGTCTAAAAAGAGGTTTGCTATGACTTCATAGGCTCCACTTGACAGCATTAATGCTCCCATGACATCAGAATTAGTACATATTTAGAATAGTAGGAGAAAAGGAGAGCTTACCAATTTCTCTGCCCTAGTAGTATATAAGATGTACAAAAAGTAGGAAAATAAAAAACAATGTTCTATGTGAGGAATTCACCCTCACTACAGTTCTACATCTTATGCTCTATGTTCTACATCGCTCTCATGCAGTTAGTTGGCAGCTATCATTAGCGCCACTTCTGCCAAGTCTCTAATGCTTTAAGTCTATGTTGCCTCTTGCAAGGCAAACCATGTGCTTGGTGCCCGTCGCTTAGCAACTACATCGCTCTTGTGGCAATTTTATGTGCCTTTTGAGGCATAGTTTAAAGTCCCATGCTAAGTGCCTACACGTGGAGCACCATGCCTTTTGAGGCATAGTTTAAGAGGGTACAGAGCAGTGTTACTAGTCTGCCACTCCCTCTTCTGCTACTGCTCCAGCCACCCCTGCAATTCCTGTTTAAGGGGTGTCTACTCACGTACCACCAGCTGCATGAAGCTGCTGCCTTTTCTCCACCACTGCTGCCTTATCTAGGGTCCCCTCCCTCCTATTCAAGTCACATAACAGGTTGGCAAAATCAACAGCAGCCACTATTGCCAAGCTCATTGCCAAGCTCATTGCCAAGCTCATTGGCAATAACAGTTGCCAAGTCAGTCACCAATAACTGTTGGCAAGAAGCATCACTAACATCAGTCGGCAACCATTGGTCAGCAAGACTGTTGCTAAGACTGATTTCAAAGAGGGAAGATTTAGCACCTTGAAGGTTTCCATTGGCACACCTACCTCTTACACCACTATTCCCTCTCATCTAGCAATCCTACTATAGTTTCTTTACAAGTCCATTAGCTTACCTAGCCAACAAGCTATCTCTATGTCACCTGCAGATTGATTCTTTAGGACTCTGCCAGAACCTGCCTTACATACTTTGTGCTTTGGATTTATTATCAATTCCTTATAGGTAGCCTACAATCTACCTACATTCTTTGATAGGTTGTTTGTGTCTTGGAACAAGAGCTCACACAGACCTCTCTTTCTAGCACACATCTAGGTGACCGAGCATGCTATTATTTTGGAGCCCACTGTGAGGGTTTCATTGGCAGTTTTAAATCATAAAAGATTCTATTTACAGGCAGTATTTTTGGCACTTTTAAATCATTCTTCCATCCCATATTCATCTTGCATCACCTGCAGGATCTCCTGCCAATCTAGCTGACAAACTAGACACAGTTGCTAGGAGACTAAGGCTTGACAATATACCAGATATTTTTCCAAGGAGCCTTGATGACAGTTGGTTGCTTAGCCCTCTAACACCTCTTAGCTCTGAATATCAATCTGTACCCACACAACCACCTACTCCCAACCAATCACCAGTTTCCATCATAGCTGAATTAATCGTACCTAACACTCCAATTGAACCTCCCTGCACTATGAAGGATAACACTTGACTCATGCCAACACAAGGGCACCATACCACACCAAAATGGGATGAAGAAAAAGTGCATGAGTTGGCACAGTACTTCCAAGAATTGGAGTACCTTTTTTGAGACTGCTGAGTTAACAACGATTGCCAAAAGAAGGATTATGCTGTCCGTTACTTGACCTACAATACTGGAGAAATGTGGATGAGTGTTAAAGAATACAAAGGCAAATTCATTCCTGCAGCTACTTGCAACAAACCTGAACCTGCTGCCCATGCTTACACCTATGAAGAATGGAAGGCGGAAATTTTCAAGCTTTATCCTGGTTCAGAATCCAGGGATAGGTATACCTGAAACGACCTTGAAAAGCTAATAGCCAACTTTCTTAGCAAGGGCATGCCATCATGAGCATCTTTTTCCCAATACCATTGCGAATTCTAGAAGATAATGAAGTGGTTGGTGGATAATAGTAAGATGGAGTGGTCATCAGAGAAGGAAAAGTTTCAGTGTGGAATACCATTGACTCTGTGGGTAAGAATAGTGCGGTGCCTAGAAATTCTCTACCTGCTTCACCATCCTGATGACCCATACAAAGTGGAGGAAATGTTTAATGCAGGAGATTGGTATTTGAAAGGCAATACCACCGCATTGGCTTCCGTCCCACCTACTGGTCACCAAGCAGGAATTCTTCCCACTTCGTCGCCACAGCCCATTACAGCGCCAGCCAACAATAAGACTACCAATGCTTCTGGATCTGACAGTAGGTATGTAAAAAGAGAGGAACTCTCACAAATTATTAGTGATTCCTTGGCACAAGCATTGGAAAGACTAATGAAGCCATCTGGTGCTAACACTGGCTGACCGTTATTGCTGAAAGATCTTTGCCACTTCTGCAGACAGATAGGACACACAATGGTCAAAGGAAGATGTTTAGAGTTGGAGAACTACATTCATGCAGGAAAGTGCAGGAAGAATAGAGATAACAAAGTGGTCCTCCTGTCTGGCAGCTACATCTCCCAGTATTCTGAAAAACTTTACTACAAGGATAGGCTGGAGGAATGGCATCGCCTAAACCCTGGTAATTTGGCAACTGGGAATTTGTCTGCTAATGCTGCACCAGATGCTCAGCAACAACAGGCAATGAATAACATGCAGGTGCCAGCAGCAGCTACTCTAGTTCATGAGATAGTACAGGAGCAAGAGTGGATCAATACATGCTTACTACTAACAAAAGGATCAAATATCATCAGCAGGAGTTGTTAAAACTACAAATGCTTTGATGCAGTAACAAGTGACAAGTTGCTGATGGAGTACAAATACTGCCACCTAAACAACCCCTAACTGATTACCATCCTGTCAACACACCTGAATCTTCACCTAGCATTAATACTGAAGCAGGCTCTAGCAGCCAAAAAGAACCAAAAACTTCTGATGAAAAGTTGCTGCCCAAGAACAAAGGAAAGAAGCTGATGAAGCCAATTGTGGAAGAAGTCCCTGAAGAAGCTCTCCCACCAATTCATCCATACTCAGGAGTCCCAGAAATTCAAATCTCTGAACCAATGCCAAAGAATGTTGCCACTACCAACTGTCGGCAGGAAGGCGCCTATAAAATGCTAGTGCCAGCAGCCACAAAAGAACAGGAGTGGACCATTAAAGCATTCAACACTATCTGGGACCATAACATTATGATGACAGTAGGAGGAGCTCTTGCCATTTTACAGCCACTAAGAAATACTTCTGAGAGATGGTAATGCCCAAAAGAATCACTAATGCAAACATGGCAACCATCTCTGAAATCCCTGACAACGGTACTGATGACGCGCTACCATACCTGGGAAAATCACCTCTGGGCACGAGTACCTTTCATTCTAATGCTAACACTCTAAACACCAGCATCACAGAGCCAAAAGGCACAGTTGGAGCGGTAGATTCTGTTGAGGCTTTTTATAGCCATTGGCCTTTGGAACACTGTGCTAGTCTATGTGTTGCTAAGGACACCAATTCTCTTAGAGCTATTATGGTGGTTATTGATGGGAAAGAAGAAGTGGAATGTATAGTGGACAGTGGATTGCAAATAGTGTCAATGTCAGAGGAAATAGCACACCATTTGGGGTTGGTCTATGACTCTACTGTTGTGTTAAACATGCAAAGCACCAATGGTGCAATTGACCAGTCACAAGGCTTGACAGTCATACCATTACTACCTTTGAGAGAGGGCATCACAAAAGAAAGCCACCTCCACTGACGTTTTTTCCAACCAATAGCGAACCGCCAAAGTGTCCCTTTTATGCCCATGGATAGTATGAAAGAAGCTGACAGTATTGCTTTTATGCTAGACTATGACCATAAAACCAAGGACTTTTTAGTAGTAGATTATGCTTATCTTGATGAAACCATTTTTGAAAGTGATAATTTTGTAGATAGTAAATTACCTACCTTGGTGCTAAGCGCAGACAACCCTGCACTAGCATGTTTATATCTTACCACTTCTGAATATTTCAACTCCTACATACAAGAAAACACCAAAAACAAAGACAGTCTAATAGTTACCAATTACTCCCTATAGCACCCTTCACCTAGTAACCTTGCCAATGGGCTGGTGTAGTTCTGTGCTGATTTTCTATGACAATGTTGTCTTCATTCTTAAACCTGAAATACCGCTTCATGTCTTATCATTTATTGACAACATGGGCATCAAAGGCCCAAAAGATTAGAAATTGATTAACGGAGTTCCCACTACTCATCCAGACAATCCAAACATAAGGCTAGCACTATGGGAATTTTTTGAGGTCTTAAATCAAGTCCTACAATGCATGAAATACTCCAGTGGAACCTTTTCAGGTCATAAACTTGTACTCTGCACAGAAAGATTTAAAATTCTAGGTCACATATGCACTCCCGATGGTTGTGTTCCCGACAATGACTGACTAGCGCTACTTGAACGCTGGGGCATCTGCAATAACATTAGCAAAGTCCACGCCTTTTCAGGTACTCTAGGTGTTCTATGCATCTTTATCAAAAATTTTGCATACCAAGCCCACCATATACAGAAACTTACACACAAAGATGTTCCCTTCAAATTTGGAGAATTGCAGATAGCTGCTCAAAAAGATCTAGTACAAGTGCTAAAAGAGGCAGAACCTTTAGTTCCACTGGACTACACGTTTCCTGATCCTATTGTCTTAGTTGTTGACACCTCATACATTGCAATCAGCTACTTTCTATGCCAAGTCACAAACAAAAATTGAAAAAGCTGACAATACAACTGATTTGGATCCATAATGCTTAATGAAAGAGAGTCCCACTACAGTCAACCAAAACTAGAACTGTATGGATTATTTAGGGTGTTACAGGCAACGAGAATCTACCAGATTGGCATACAAAACCTCATAGTAGAAGTTGATGCATGCTACATTAAGAGAATGCTATCCAACTCTGACATGCAGCCGTCGGCAAGTATCAATCGATGGATAGTAGCCATCTTGATGTTTCACTTTGAATTGGTTCATGTTAAGGGAGTATTCCACAGTTCCAACGGTTTATCTCGCTGCCCATGCCAGCCTGATGATACAGACCTGGACAATAGTGACAATGAAATCTATGAAGATTGGGTAGACCAAATGTATGGTTTCATGCACCTTATCCAACCGCTTCCTCCTTTTATATGCCTAAACACACCCAAAAACACTCTGCTCCCTGCACTTATTCCTTATATTCCCACACTGAAGCCAATGACATTACAGTTTACTAGCACCAGAATCTGAGCAACAGGGGAAGCAGATAACAATGATAGCAAGGAAGAGCCAGAACAAAGTGTCAGACAATCAAAAGAGCCAGAAGAGTTTTGTGATGATAACCAAACACTAACTTACGACATGATTCCATGGAGCACTAAGGCTAAAGCTGAAGAAAAGTGCCTAGAAAAGGTGAAACAATGGCTAAACAACATGAAAAGACCAGTTGGTTTGGATGATAAAGAATATTCAAAGTTCATATGCTATGCAATGAATTTCTTTCTCAACCACAGTTGTCTATGGAAATGGAATCACGCTGGAGCCCACAAATTAGTTGCCAACCCAGACAGCCACATATGGATTCTAAAGCAGATGCATGATGGCTTGGAACATAGAGGTCTCTTTGCCACATGCACAGCTCTACTGGAAAGGTTTTGGTGGCCCAAAGTTGCAGCTGACATAGCATGGTATATTAGGATGTGCCATCTGTGCCAAATCCATCAGATGACAAAAGTACTCATCCCACCTACTGTTGCCATTCCTGCACCACTCTTCAGCAAAATATATGTCAACACAATGTTCATGCCACCATCCCAGTACTACAAGTATATTATCCAGGGAAGATGCTCCTTGAGCCATTGGCCAGAATTCAGAATGCTTCATCGCAAAAATACAGAAGCAATTGCCAAGTGGTTGTTTGAGGATGTCATCTGCCGATGGGGAATGCTATGCAAAATTGTTACAGATAATGGCGTGCCAATCATCAAAGCTGCTGCCTACCTCACTAAGCAATACAATATTAACCACATCTGAATCTCTGGATATAACAAGCATGCCAATGGCCTGGTAGAACAACCCCATTTTGATGTGTGCCAAGCCCTAATTAAAGCTGCCGACAGAGACAAGTCATGCTGGAGCAACTCTGCCTACTTAGTCTTCTGGTCAGAGTGAGTAACAGTTAGACAACATATGGGGTGTTCTCCGTACTACGCTACCACTGGCACCCACCCTCTCTTGCTGACCGATATCATTGAAGCAACATATTTACAACCCCCTCCTAATGCAGTTCTAACAACTACCAACCTCATGACATGTCAAGCCATAGCACTCCAATGCAGAAAAGAACAACTAGCAAAGCTTCATGATATTGTGTTTGTGGCAAGGAGAAAAGCAGCACTATGTTTTGAGAGAGATTTTGCTGCAACAATTTATGACTTCAATTTCAAAAGAGGAGCGCTAGTACTCCTACAAAACACTAAAATTGAAGTTACTCATAACCAAAAAATGAAGCCCAGATACTTAGGGCCCCTAGTGGTTATTTCACACTTCAAAGCTAAAGTTTTCACTATTTCACGTTGCTGACAGCGTTTATACTCTTACAAAGTTTTTTTCAAAAAGAGTCACAAAAGATTCACCAAGAAAAATAACAACAAAACAGTAGTTACAGTACAAAGCTAAAAATACAGTATATAGCACAAAGCCGATGAATAGGGCAACTGGTGAGGATAAACAACTGGAAAGCCACCAATGACAGGAAGGTCTTCAGTATTCAAAAAATCTCCAAGTTCCACGTTATTCATGTTGTGCCAATCCATTACCGTATCAGTCATGAAGGTACCAGCTCCATGGTGTTGTGTTGATGCGTAACCCACTGCAATTCCTGATGAACTGACTTGAAACGCCACCTGGCGTCTTCCAACATTTCATGCACCACTTCATAATGGCCATGCACATGGTTTTGCCATCATTCAACACTAGGTCGGTTTTGTTCAAATTGGACTGGGACTTGAAGACCCAATGGCAAGAAAGGAACATGTTGTCAGTACAATACAATTTGAAGAAGGGTATCCTCTTTGGTTTTGTCAGCTAAAAAGAATAGTTAAAAAAGAAAAAGTTAAACAAAGAATGAAAGACCCACTGGCACTAGTGCTGGTGCTTTGACTTTGGTTACTGTTGCTTTTGTTGGTGCCACTGGTCATGTTTCTTCAGGATGCTTAGTGCTATCAACATCCATGGCGACATCATCATCGTCGCTATTGTCATCATCACTTTTGCCATCTTCATTGTCATTACCTTCTTTGTCGTTTTCATCGTTAGATTCTTCATCTTGCAATGTTTCTTGGGTCGCCAGGACTTCTGTTGCCTGGTTGATGATTAGCGCCCTGCTTTCTTCTGTACCTGCCAATTTAAATCACCTTACCATAAAAGGGTCTTTAACAACGGAACCCCTCTTTATGGCAGGCCCAGCAGATTTCACAGGTGCAGGTTTGGATAAGGCAGTGGCAGCAGCAGGCTTAGATGCAGAGCTTGGAACTATGAGTGCAGTAGAGGGGCCAGCTACTGGAAAAGCTAACACAATAATCGGCTTGGGAATAGGTTTAGGCATGCTAGGAACTAGGACCACAGGTTTTGAAGTTTGGCACAAAGGTCCTGCCACAGGTGTTTTTTGGCACCACTATCTTAACCTCATCCTCCAACTCTATAATCTCTTTCCTTTTTCTAGTGCCAGTTGGTTCTCCAACATGCTTGCACTCGATTTTCTTTATTATGCAAACTCTATCTTTCTTCTCTTCCTTGTCGCTATCGCTATCCACTAACTCCGTTGACTTGAAAGATCGCTTAGTGCCTGCTTGTTCAGAGTCCCCCAACAAAACCTTAGCCTTCCCCTTTCCCTTGTAACCCTCCAAAACAAAAAACTGAGATGATTTACCCTGCCACTCAAGGAAAGCCTTTGCCATCTGCACCAGTTTTATGTGCTTGACTATAATGAGTGCTGCCAAAGGAGGACAGTTCTTCTGCATCCTAATGCCTACACCATTCCACAAGCAGCCTTTGAACTTGCGACAACAGCACCAGCAAGGTATGTTTGCCAGTTGGATACCAACATTGCTCAGCCAGATTGTCAGCAATGCAACAATCACACTAAAACTAAAAGTTAGTAAAATGCCAACATAAGAAAAGAGATAACTACACATGGCACTATTTTTCTCCAATACTAGTGCATGGGTTGCTGGCAACACCAATGTTATGTCACCCTTCCTCCCACCCGAAATCTTTGCACCTCATGGTAACCCTTGTAATATTCCAATGGTGGCGGCAGTAAACTTGCCAATAGTTTATTGTCAAACTAAAAAGGACTAAGGACAGAACTCCAAGAAACACAAAGAAACTCACTTTTGTCGGTACTACAAAATCTTCCAGCTCCTTCCTCAAATTTTGAGTGGCCTCATTCTCCTTGTCTTCATCATCTTCTGTCGCCTTTGCCTTGCCCTTACCCTTGTTGCAAGGTGCCAACTGTCAGGAAGATTCTTGTGTCAGTGGCAAGGTGCTAGAACTAAGAAGATAAATCAAAAGAATAAAAAAGCGCCAATTAGCAATACTTACATGGCATGGACTTCATCCTGCTCTTGAAATGACAACTCTGAATGAAGCTAAAAATTGATGAGGGTAGTTGCCAGAGTAAGCGGAAAAACAAGGAAAACTCATGTGCATGGGTGGACTGGAAGGATCAACTATATATAGAACTGAGGGCATGTGTTGAATCAATGAAGTTGAGGACACAGGTGTTGGTGCCAGATCCATGACAGTCCAATAGGCGCAGCCAGCTTGAGCTCGATCACCATCTTTTCAAAATGCATTAGTCTTATTTGCTCAATAGTACTGATTGCATGCTCCCAAGACACCTGCTGACCATTGGCAAGAGCTGGCACCAAGAACAAAGAAAAACGCACTCACCACTGTCTTTCCAAAATCAGCACACCAGGGCACTTGCTTATTCAAACTCCACAAGTTAACACATGTCTGGCACACTTCGGCCTTGCACAGCCACTTGACAGAATCTAAGTTCAACAAGCGCCAATCATCCAGCAACCCCTCCAAAAGGCCAAACACTGTTTCATGAAGTGGCACAAGTGTTGCTAAACCTTGAGCCTTGAAGAAAACAGTGTTGGTGGCAGCAATAAACTCTTGAGCAGCATGTTTGCATTCCAGAAGGCTAGCATCAGCAGAAACCTTGAGTAACGAGATCTTGGGAGCCATCTGGGGTGACAGCAAGAAGTCAGCTAGAAGCATGATGATCAGGGAGAAGGAAATTGAGTGTAACTCAATTGATTGAAATAATAAGGGAGTATAGGCATTTAGGGAAAAAGAAAACTGGAGTTGAATGCCATAAACATGAGCACCTATATAGGTGATGGTTTCTACAAATGGAGTTCGCCACTGATTTACAAAAAGAATTGTGGCACATATGAAAATCAGAAGATCAAGAGTTCCAGAAGCCTGATGGATTGACTGGGAACAGTCAAAATTTAAAAAGGGGGTAGGATGATAAGCCCCAAAAGGTTCTATTTGCAAAATAGTTAATTGTTCAAAATTTTCTTGTTTTTTTGTGATGTGATGGGTCACATGACTTAACACATGATGACATATGACTTGACAAAACACAAAAATCATGTCCAGTAGTTGTAGTCTAGAACATTCTGTCTTAGAAAAAGAGTAGCATAGAGAAAAACTGTCTAAAAAGAGGTTTGCTATGACTTCATAGGCTCCACTTGACAGCACTAATGCTTCCATGACATTAGAATTAGTACATATTTAGGATAGTAGGAGAAAAGGAGAGCTTACCAATTTCTCTGCCTTAGTAGTATATAAGATGTACAAAAAGTAGGAAAATAAAAAACAATGTTCTATGTGAGGAATTCACCCTCACTACAGTTCTATGTCTTATGCTCTACGTTCTACATTGCCCTTGTGCAGTTAGTTGGCAGCTATCATTAGTGCCACTTCTGCCAAGTCTCTAATGCTTTAAGTCTATGTCACCTCTTGCAAGGCAAACCATGTGCTTGGCGCCTGTTGCTAAGCAACTACATTGCCTTTGTAGCAATTTTACGCACCTTTTGAGGCATAGTTTAAAGTCCTGTGCTAAGCGCCTACACATGGAGCACCATGCCTTTTGAGGCATAGTTTAAGAGAGTACAGAGCAGTGTTACCAGTCTGCCACTCCCTCTTCTGCTACTGCTCCAGCCACCCCTGCAATTCCTGTTCAAGGGGTGTCTACCCATGTACCACCAGCTGTGTGAAGCCACTGCCTCTCCTCCACCACTGCTGCCTTATCCAGGGTCCCCTCCCTCTTATTCAAGTCACAACAGTTGGCAAAATCAACAGCAGCCACTATTACCAAGCTCATCACCAAGCTTATTGCCAAGCTCGTTGGCAATAACAGTCACCAAGTCAGTCACCAATAACTGTCAGCAAGAAGCATTGCTAACATTGGTCAGCAACATTGGTTGGCAAGACTGTTGCTAAGACTGATTTCGAAGAGGGAAGATTTAGCACCTTGAAGGTTTCCATTGGCACACCTACCTCTTACACCACTATTCCCTCTCATCTAGCAATCCTACTATAGTTTCTTTACAAGTCCATTAGCTTACCTAGCCAACAAGCTATCTCTATGTCACCTGCAGATTGATTCTTTAGGACTCTGCCAGAACCTGCCTTACATACTTTGTGCTTTGGATTTATTATCAATTCCTTATAGGTAGCCTACAATCTACCTACATTCTTTAATAGGTTGTTTGTGTCTTGAAATGAGAGCTCACACAGACCTCTCTTTCTAGCATGCATGTAGGTGACCGAGCACACTATCAGCGGCCCAGGGCTTGTCAAGCCTCCTGAGCAATCTACTAGCATACCTCAGACCCCACCCCCTCCCTAAGAGTATCCCTGCAACCTGGTGAGCCAACCTCATTGCCACTCAGGTGATCTGGAAGAGGTGATAGAAGAAGTCTTCTTGCTTTGCCAGCATTCAGATGCTTAACAAGACACTTCCATCCAAGAACTACCTCAAGCTTGTTCAACACCTCAATCACTGATGATCTGCTATCCTCACTCAACTGTGCACAGCCATCTCTCCCTGAACCAGCACTCGTTCTATATCTGCCAGGCTGAGTCCCCCAGCTGCCCTCACTGCCTGGGCCTGACAGTCAAGATGGTCCACCACTATCTACTAGAATGCCTGCAGTATCAATATTCTACTCTACATCCTGCACCTAATAACGGTCCACCAGCACACCACCCACCTCTTTGTTACTGACCATTCTTTAGTCTAGGTGGGGACCACAGCTTTGGCACTTGTCTCAATCCTGCTTGCCCAGTGAGCCTTTGTCATACCCTCCATCCAACCCATGAATGCGCTGCCACCTAACATCAGGTTCTAACAGGGAAGGGCAATCTAAACAGTGTTGGGAAGCGCTGGCTCATCTTATCCACATATGCAGAGGGGGGGGGGCAAGAATTTTGTCACTCTCATAGGTAGTTACACCTGTCCATAGTACTGTGCAAAATGGGTGCCAAGCACCCTGTGCATGTTAATAGGATTAATATATATATATATATATTCAGCTGCATATTGTTATAACAGCCACATTCAATGGTAGAAAATCTATAAGATAGTGTGGAGCTCTTTAAATACATCTACAAGGTTGAGGTGAGGGAGGTGGTACACTACAGGTATCACTAAGTGGTGGAGGGGTTTATGGTGTAACTTCAACCAAGTCAACCTGAATGGGCTCATTTTCTGGAAAAAAATTATCATTGATCTAGAAGTTTTAACTGAGTAAGTGACTAAACATCTTGGTTAATATAGTTACAATCAGTGCCTTGTGACCTAGACCAGCCTGAGCAGTAGATACTAGTGAGATCTGACCTAGAACAGTGCCAAGTTTGAGTGGCTTTTAGTTGCAATAATGAGGCCAGTGACTGGCAAGCAGAAAAGTAAGACTGAGCAAAACAAGAGGAAAAAAAGTTGATCAAGTATGCATTCCATCACCAGACACATGACAAGTCTGACTTTTAATTTGGATGTGTTGACTTATTCAGATTACACCACTCTCTCTTCTACCATGATCATGGCTTTCCATTGACAAATCCAAGATCACATGAAAGAACCAGGAAGAAATTGTCAATCATCTCAATCCTGTGGCCAATCAAAAAGATTGGAGGAGGCAAAAGGCTGAGATAACCTCATTAAGGCACTCAAGAAGGGTATAAATATGAAAGATCTATAAGGAAAGGAATTGTGAGTCTTTTCTTTAATCAATAATTCACTAATCTGCTAATATGCTGCTCAGAACTGAACAATTGCAGCCATGCCATCATGTAGGCAAGCTGATCCCATGCATCATCAACCTTTTCCTTGATATAAATACACTCATGCATGGACTAGTAAACAACAACCATCAGAAGATCTTACAAAGACTCTATCATAGACCTTTGCTCATAACTGTAAGTTCTGCTCTATTGTTCAATTGCTATCATTAAGTTGTCATGTGATTAGGCCTGCCAGCATATGCTATTTGGATCTGGCATGGAGAGGCTCAAGAAACACACCACCAAAGTGCTGATTGCCAGCAAGTTTAAGATCAAGAGTATCACATCTACAGTCATTGCATACATCAAATGCCAGGTAGGTGTTGTTTTCTTGTAGTCAATGATGGCTTATTCTCCCATTAGCTCCAACATGCTCTGAACATAGTTTTGCAATGGAACATGCAGGATAACTAATTTTGTTTAACAGATTTTCATTATGAAATTTTAAAGGTTTTTACTCCTCCTTCCAATCTGTAGGTTTAAGAGATGCTGATAAGCCCTAAAAAGTTCTAATTATATATAGCTTTAAATTCTCAAATTTTTCTTGTTTTTTTTTTTTTTTTTTTTTTTTTTCATGACACAATGTTTTAAGTCTATGTCACCTTCTGTAGCATCTACATGCTAGGCACTTGTTGCCAAGCACTCACATCACTGTCAGGGGACCTATCTCTCTCCACCTTTCACCTCTCTGCCTTGCTATGATTTTCCTTTATTCTCCTTCTTCAGCCCTTCCTTTTGGTCTTACTTTCAGCCCTCTAGCTTCAATCCTGCTCTGTATATAATTCAGACAAGTTCCTGACCCCAGCAGATCCACAATGTCTGGCAATTTCCAGAGTTTGATCATTTTCAGAGATTTGATAGAGAATCCTCAGACTTGTTCTCTTTGAATTTCCCTCTACCAGGTGAGTAGTTAGACTGGTAATCATCTGTACAACACTCAATATACTTTGGATTTCCCTCTGCCAGCTTGTGTGACTGAGCCACAGCCCCCAAAGGTCGCCCTTATAATCACCTTTGTAGCAGTTTTACATGCCTATTGAGGCATAGTTTTCTCCATGCTAAGTGTCAACATGCAAAGTGCCATGCCTTTTGAGGCATAGTTTACTCTAAGGAGGTAAAGGAACTGTAGTAGGTGGTAAAGTCTTCATCCACCACTACACCCACTCCTCCTTCATATTTTGAAAACACTGCTGCTTCTGCCTACCAACAGTCAACTTTGTTGGGTTTTCCCCATCATCTCTGTCCACACCTACCTATGATCTCATGACACCAAACCTGGTCAGCAAGCTTGCTGGCTAGGTGAATATCTCTCACCTACAAAGCACCTTCACCACCACCACTGGGTTCATTGCCAAGCTTGTCAGCAATACAGTTGCCAAGGGCATTGCCAAGGCTAACTTCAAAGGGAGTGGAGTAGCACCTTGGAGGTTTTTTTAGGCTCTGGCACTTCTATAAAAGCATTTTGATCACAAATACCCTCCTCATCTACTAGCCTATTTATAGAAGCCTTTGATATAAACAGATTTTATAGCTTCTGTAGTTAAAGTAACACTCATTGCCTACCAATCCAAAATCTTTAAGAACATGCCAAAACCCACCTTTACATTTGTGCTTAGAATTACCACCATTCTTTATAGGTAGCCTACAACCATTTCCCTTCCATACATACATTTTTGTATAGGTTTTTCTGCGTCTTGGAAGAGAGTTCATGTAGATCTCTTTCAGCATGCATCCAGGCAATCAAGCATGCTATCAAGGCTTGTATTCTGGAACAGGTAAACTGTTTTTAATTATTGTGCCTGGTATCTTTTATTGTGTTGACAGATCAATTTGAACAAAACAAAAGTCATTGCTTTCATCTTCTCTACCTGAAAGTGGCATGGCACAACTCAAAATGGGTTTCCTTGAGCAACAGGCAGCAGTGGTGCAGCAGGAACATGAGGAACAGACAGTAGCATTATAGCATTGCAAAGGATAGTGTTCCAAATATGATGAGAACTCTGTTAATTCTACTGGATCTTACTATCATATATATTTTTGTATACCTCAGATACTGTAGTACATTCACAGATATATAAATAGTCTACATTGTATTAAATGAATACTTTACACTCTTGACTTCATGTGCATTCTAGCTAAAATCTCAATAGACTCCAGGTAGACTTTCTAAAGTCAATATGGACTCTTATTTAAACTGTGTAAAATCTTATGGTTTAATTATAGTTTTCATTATGCATTTAGAATACACCAAGGTTAGGTGGTTAGACTTGGTTAGAGTTTTGGTTAGGGCTTAGGGGATGTCAGCAGCAAAGCTGTTGGCAAGGCATTTGTTAGGAGCATTAAAAACATTAGTTCCTGACCCTAAATTAAGGCTTGCAGGATTATATGGAGTTTTGGAAAGAGTGGATGTTTGGGAAACTTGTCCAAGAATGAAAGGGTCTGTAACTAAATAAGTGTCTTTGGAAAGAGAAAGTTGTTGCAAATGGGTTTGAAAGGATTCAGAAGCAGTAAGATAAAGGTAGGCTAAAGTAAGATTGTCTGTCTTGGGATGGGAATTGTTTGAAAGGAGTATAAGAAACAAAATGAACTTTTTGAGTAGAGTGATCATAATTCAGTGTTATTGCTACATCTTTGAGGTCATCTGGATTTTCATTATTGATGAGGATGAAAGGAACAATTGTTTTCAGGATCATCAATCAGAGTGAACCTTGGAGGCTTTTGGTTCTGTTGCAAATGCTGCCCCCATTCAAACATTGCAATGGTTTGGCTATCCCCTATGTTTGAGTTGGTAATGGTTATGATGGTCTTGTCAGCTGAGAGTGTCCTGGCTATACCGTAGGATAATACATCAAAACAGTTTGCCCAGCAAAATGTCATATACAGGCAGATTGCAGGTGGCATGTTTTTAGGTCACAAACTGATTCTCTATGCTGAAAGGTATAAAATTGTAGGTCATATTTGCACTCTCAATGGATGTGTTTTCAATGAGAGTTGCCTCACATTCTTAGTATGCTGGGATATATGCAGCAACATTAGTGTGGTCCAAGCTTTTTTGGATACCTTTGGAATATTAAGGATCTTCACTAAAAACTTTGCTCATCATGCTCATCACATCCAAAAGCTAACTTGAAAAGATGCACCCTTCAAATTTAGTGCTTTATGGATTGCTGCCCAAAAAGATTTGGTTTAAACACTAAAGGAGGCTAACACTCTAGTGCTACTGAACTAGTCTTCCAATTTCATTTTTTGGCTGTTGATACTTTTTATATTGTTAACAGCTTCTTTCTTGGCCAGGTTCAAGCCAACAACAGAAAAAAGCATTGATATAACAGGTTTGAGTCCATCACCCTTAATGATTTGGAATCCTACTCTAGCCAGTTGAGACTGAAACTATATGAATTATTCCATGCCTTCCAAACAATGAAAATCTACCTCATTGTTGTACAAAATCTCATAGTGAAAGTTGACATGTGATACATAAAGAAAATGCTTGAAAACCCTAATGTGCAGCTATCAGCTAGCATAAACTGCTGGACTATTGCAATCCTAATGTTTCACTTTGAACTAGTGCATGTTAAGGGAGTGTTCCATGGTCCCAATGGATTATACCAATGGCCTCACTAGTCTGATGATCCTGAACCTGACAAAAGTGACAATGAAGTCTATGAAAACTGGGTTGATAGAATGTATGGTCTTATGCATCTAATCCAGCCTGCTCCACCCTTCCTGCAGCTTGCACAGTTGACTAACTCTTTAATTCTGCCAATAATCCTTTATAATCCTATTCCCTTTCCCCCTACTTTGGAGCTGACCAGTGCTAAGATCCTTCAACAGATGATGCTGACAAGGTGAAAACCCCATCTGTGAAGATCACTACAGAACCCCAAGAATTATGTGATGACAACCAGACCCTCATCTATGATATGGTTCTCAGGAGTGCTAAAGTGCAAGCAGAGGAGCAGTGGCTAGAGAAAGGAAAACCCTGGCTTGCCAACATTTAAAGGCCAGTCAGTATGGAGAATAAAAAGTATGCAAAGTTCATTCAGTATGCCATAAATTTCTTTTTAAATGATGGCTGCTTATGATGGTAAAATTGTGCAGGCACCCATAAGCCAGTAGCTGATCTCTCTAGCCAAATTAAAATATTAACCCAAAATGATGGCCTTAGTCACAAAGGTCTTCATGCTATTTAAGCAGCCTTGCTCAAAAAGTTTTAGTGGCCAAAGGTGCACACTGACATCACATGATATATTAAAACATGTCACCTTTGCTGAATCCACCAAACTACCAAGGTCCTCATCCTATCAACGGTTGCCATTCTCACACTCCTCTTCAGCAAAATCTATGTTGACACTATGTTCATGCCTTCCTCCTGACAATACAAGTATATCATTCAAAGTAAATGCTTATTGGCTCATTGGCCAGAATTCCACATGCTTCAGCATGAAAATACAGAGGCCATTGTGAAGTGGATCTTTGAGGACATTATTTGCTAATGGGGTTCCCTCCACAAAAAAATTACTGACAATGGTCCACCCATCATAAAAGCCATCTTTGCAAAACAATACAACATCAATCATATTCATACCTCAAGGCATAACAAAAGAGTTAATAATATAGTAGAGAAACCTCACTTTGATGTGTGGCATTGCATTGTTGCTTTGCAAAAATATGTTGACCAGTTGGAACAGCTTCACAACATTGTTTATGCTGTCAGATGCAAAGCCACCCTGCATTTTGTTTGAATCTGAACTGGTAGCTCCTAAATTAATACAGACTTTGTAAGTCTATTATCCTCAGTCTGTAGATATAATCAACTGTATTCTGTACCTAGATTAATACAGACTTTGCAAGTCTTTTATTTATGGTACAGTAAGTCAATGTTTGTAGGTATGTAAATATTTGTGGCTCACCCTCAATCTGTAGATAGAATCAACTGAGAGTGGCTAAGTCTGTGTCTGTGTATATAAGTTTCTACATTCCATTGCCCTAGCAGTGACAATAAATTGTGTCAAGTGTGATAAGTCAGAATCAGACAGGCTTTGTAGTGGCATATGTGTTAGGTTGCAACACACTTTGAACAAGAGTTTGCTGCCACTATTTATAACTTTGACTTTCAAAGAAGCACTCTGGTTCTAATGCACAACACAAGGATGGAGGTAACTCATGACAGAAAAATAAAGCCAAGGTATCTTGGTCCACTCATAGTTATATCTTGAAACCACAGTGGAGCCATATGTAATTTATAAGCTCAATAGATCAGTATTGCATTGTCCTGTTGCAGCTTTCAAGTTACTTCCCTACTTTCCATAAGAATCTATTCTTATTTCCAATGAAGCTCTTGACATTAACACTTTCTACCTGCAGAAATCAGAAGAAATGAACATGTTAGACAATAAAGACCTTCCCAATGGCATTCCCAAACCTGATGAATAACAACAGGGAAAAAATAACACCATTGAAAAAAAGATAAAAAAATTAAAACTAAAATAAAATAAAATAAAACATTCCTAATAAAAAAGCATTCCCTTCCCAACACTTAATACTTATTATCCTTCCACATTGATAGGCTTCAAGCTGCAGCATTTCCTTGCCTTGCATGAACTCAATGGGTAAAATGCAGTGATGATTCACTGAGTGTTTGCCTCTCTTATCACAGTACCAACCATATATAAGAGTTACAAACCCTCCCTTCTGAAACAAAGAGAACATCCCTTCTAAAAAATAAAGCTGATAAATTCCACTTTACATTTTCTATTGCCTCACTTCAGTTAAATACTTATGTATACAAACAAACTTCTTTTTTTGCTGTAGATATATACAGATAGCTAGAAATAAGGTACTCTCTACTTCACAATATGATACTGGTAATGCTTGTTGCAAAGGGGGGGCATTGCTAAAGACTTCTAAAATACTCTACTTACAAAAGTTCATAAAATCCAAAAAAAAAAAGTCTATGTCAGAGGTGTTCTATTAGGAGAGTGAGTTGGACTGGAACATTCTCACAATTAGGAAAGGTGTTGGGAGCCACTCCAGTCTCATTCTGCTATGTTAATGCCAACTCACACTTCTAAACATACCACACCATGTTATGCTCTTGCAAATTGTCAATCATCTCCTGTCAAACTAACTCAAATTGTGCATTTCCAGCATGGTGTCATGACCCATCATTTTTGCCCACTCATCCTGCACAACTTCCCTGCCATGCACTTTCCCCACCATCACCAACGTATTCCAATGTGCTTTATGCATCAGCCACTCACATCACTGACCTGATCTGCATCTCTGATTGCATCTCTGATGCTTCTTTTTGGGACAACATCCCTGAAACACACCACAATGGCTTGTCACAGCTGGCCCCCACATCTGACTACCCTACATCTGACTACCTGCAAACTGACCATACAGTTCTGCACCGTGTGTCTTGGTGCCCTTCTTGACCCTCTCTGACATTGTTCTGGTGATCTGTCCCACCGTAATACTTAAACCTTTGTACCATGGTAGTCAGTCCTTAGTCTCAATATTGCCAACTCTTTTGTCCAAGTCTGTTCTACTTTTTACTGTCTTACTAAGTCTCCCAGCTCTTCTCAATCTATTCCATCTTCCATTTTCATTTGCTGACACTTCTCTAAGTCCTCCAATTGACCTTTCTCTCAGCGGACTTTGCATTGTTGACACTCAATCTCTGACTTCTTGGTGCATCTTGTGTTCTCAACAACTAAGACCACTTTGATGCCCCATAAGTCTACATGCCAGTTTACAGATCTCTCCAACTAGTGGGTTATTGCTCTAGGTGAGAGCCCCCAGGTCAGTGGGACCTGACACATGGCCTTGGCATAATCCTAAGCCCTCCTGCCTGGGAATGATGCCTTCCTCACTGGTATGTTGTTGCCTCCTCTCCATCTCCAAACTCTCTACATCTGAATGTGGAGATTAAGACCACCAACACACAACAAAACTGGAATGTTGTTGCTTGATTGAAGAGTGGTGCAACAGGTATATTTCTTGATGCAAACTATATGAAACAACACTGCCTAACCACTCAATCTCTCTCTCACCTCATCTCCATATACAACATCGATGGCACTCTTAATAAAGCAGGATCTATCTGCTCTATGGTGGATCTTATTCTGCCCTACCACTTTCATTTAGAATGTGCCATCTTTGTAAGAAGAACAGCCATCTATGAGAATCCTAGCAATGTGCCCACCACTCTACCTCCTTCTTCAGGAGGTGGTGAGCAGTGAGCAAGTCATGCATAATATGCAGGCAGGCAGCAAGTGAGAGGTGTGGAGACAGGGCAAGGTGGGAGCCAAGGCCATCACTGAAGGCACTCACAGTCATGTTGATGTGTAGACCCAAAGACACTGCTATTGCTAGGACTGGGGATGTACCATGCCCCAGTTCATCCTATATACTACATCGGCTAGTATGGTGACTAATCCTTATATGCTAAGCAGGAGCTGCTAACTATGAGCTATTGGCTAAGGTGGCCACTATGTACTAGTGATATGTAATTGACAACAATTAGCTGATGTACCAGGCTTACCAAGCATGCCAAAGGCTGAGGGTACTGACATGAGCCAGACTTACCAACCAGAGCTTGGCAGAGGCTGTGCTAGTGACAGGGATGCCAAGAGACCAGCTGACCCAAGTGGTGGAGAAGACAATGACAGAAGATGTCAGAATAGGGCTGGGCAGCCTGGAATACAGCTAGAGTTGCTGAAGAAGGCAATGCTGAAGATCTGGAGCTAAGCTGAGCTAGGAATGGACAGTCCAGAGACCAGTCCCCTGATAGTCTTTGCTATCATTAGCCTTAGGAAGCAAGACATGATCCTGGGCTTCACTTGGCTTTGAGAGCACAATCCAGAGATTGATTGGTCAAAGGGTGAAGTGCACATGAGTAGGTGCTCTTGGTATTGTTCTACTTGTGCCAACAAGGTCCAAAAGGAGTGCAGAGCATTAGTCTATGAGTGTGCTGTCATATGCACTTATCATGTAGGGAATATTCTCTTTGCTGACATTGACCTGTTAGATCCTTCTGTAAGGGCAACCTCTGAGGGCTGTGGCTCAGTCACACAACTGGCAGAGGGAAATCCAAAGTATATTGAGTGTTGTACAAATGATTACCAGTCTAACTACTCACCTTGCAGAGGAAAATCCAGAGAGAACAAGTCTGAGGATTTCCTGTGCCAGGAGCAATAGAGGCTTCTGATGCATGGGAAGGAGATGTACAATACACAAAAGCCACAGCCAGCCACAGGGAAGGCCTAAAGGGGCAAATCTCTGAAAATGATCAAA
>JABAKA010024174.1:0-22648 GCA_018857285.1 Termitomyces sp. Mi166#008 | reverse complement strand
TCGAGACCTCTCTTGTCAATAAAGTCTTTGTCGCATTTCTTCCATTGACAACGCCATCTGCCATTCGATCGCGATTCTGGACTGTCGGTGTGCCTCTTGAGGTGATCGTACACCGTGGTCTGGAAGTTATTGTCATTTGAAGATTCCTGGTGGGAGATCCATCGTCTGCATTTGCCATAGGAACAGTTGAGTGCATCGCCTTGAAAGACCCCAAAATCGGAAGTGGTAATTTGGCTATTGGAAGGAGTTGTATTCATGAGAGGAGTGGGGGCAGCAGGGAGTGAAGCTTCCTGATTGAAAGTCCAGGTGTTATCGGAGGTCGCCTGTGGTAGTGATTCGGGGTAAGGGATGAATTTATTTTGTGACCAAGGGAGCGCATAGTTTCCTGGCATGGGAGGAGGAAGAGACGCTTGTTGAAGGCCTCCAAGATAATATTGCAAATCTGTAGGGGACACTACAGGCTTGTTTTGGATGGTAAAAGCCCCTCCAGAATTAGTGACGACCGCAGGCCAAAGCGAAAATTCTTGATCGGAAAACGAACTGATATTGGAAGTGTATTCCTCAGGTGGCTCGGAGGAAAATATTGTTTCAATTTGCGGAGGGGCGAGCGTGATATTTACTGGTAAGGGCCCCCTTTGGCGAAGTCAGTTATCTAGGATTAGACCAGGCCGTGGTAACTCACCGGTCGGCTACCCTCTCTTCACATCGTGTGTCGGACACTGGTCCATGAGTCCCCTGTTCCTCGTCGAACAGTCCTCCAAGTCCTTTGCCAGAATATGGGTTAGAATATGGCGTTTCTTGCTCAAATGATTCGGAGCAATGGGTGGCTAGGCTATATTTTGCGGCCAAGTGTGCGCTCCGTTCCCTGACATAGGAGGAAGAGAGACTTGTAGAAAGCCTTCAGGATAAAATTGAGAGCCTGAAGGTATCTGAGGCTCGTTGTAGATGGAAAAAGACTCCGTGAGAGGAGTAGGGGCAGCAGGGAGTCTAGTCTGTTGATTAAGAGACCGGATATCTTGTGAAAGAACTTGTTGAAATAATTCGGGGACATGGGTTGCTTGATTTTGCGACCAAGGGAGCATGTCGTTTCCTGACAGGGGAAGAGGGAAATGTTGGAGACCTCTAGGATAATATTGTAAAACCGCAGGGGATATCATGGGCTTGTTTCGAATGGCGAAAGGCCCTCAGATATTAGCGATGACCGCAAACCCAGCTGGAAATTCTTGATCAAAAAACGTGTTGAGATTCAAGGTGTCTTCCTCAGGTGGCTCGGAGGAAAACATTAAGTTGCGGAGGGGCGAGAGTGATATTTACTGGTAAGGGCTCCCTTAGGCAAAGTCAGTTATCTAGGAGTAGATGAGGCCATGGTAACTCACCAGTCAGCTATCCTCTCCTCACATTGTGGGTTAGACATTGGTCCATGAGTGCCCCGCTCCTCATATGCGTCAGAATATGGTGCTCCTTGGGTCAGATATTCAAGGGTGCTGTAGAATTGTTGTATGTTAGACCTTAAGATATTAGGTATAGAAGAAACATATGTTGTGTACTTGAGATCATCGAGGTTTGGAATAGTCGGCGCGTCCGAGTCGTGAATGAAGTTAAGATTCGACCAAGCACATGTGGGCTCTTCAGACATTTTCAGAAGTTAGGAATCTTGAAAAACGAGATATCCTTGCCTTATTTATATGTTTTCCATAGCTCGTAAGTCTTTCTTTGAGATACCAACAGAGCCACGCGGTACACATGGAGAGACAATGTGTAGATGGACGAAGTTCTGTGGATCAATATATGAGCAGCGGCCAGGCAAGATTCCTTTCAGCAGTTCCCACTCTGTTATCCACCGAGCCGCCCCCTGGTTCTTTGATATACCCGTGTGATATCGAAGTGTTTCCGCCCACAGGCCAGTGAACTCATTCCCCTCGGCGTGTGTTTTGGTTGCTTCACGCCACCAATAACTTGTCCGTCCACCATGCGGATTCACAGAGGACACAAACATATACCTTTTACATTGAACCCGCCCACGGTAAACCATACTGAAACGAGTGAGAGATTTGAGTGAGGGAGGCGGTGTCCGAGGCTGAGACCAAGCTTAGACCTATCTGTTTGAAACAAAGCACATTCCAAAATCCTCTCAAATTCTACCACACAGACTTTGTTGAACCATTCCTTTCTGCAAACCCATATCAGCTCTTCATTTCATGCACGCCCCACAGTCTCTAGTAATTACTTCCCTGGTGATGAGACCGAAAACAGCCTCTCAAAGTTGCCATATCGGTACGAGGTGACTTGGCTTCCGCTCGGAGCTTTCCGTGAACATGAGGCAATTGAAAGCAAACGGAGATCGCTTATTTGCAGTTGTTCTGTATACCAAATATGGTCACGTAGAAAGACCCTCTGGCCCCTAAGATTGTCTGTGCAGGGACCTATAGCTCCCGAGGGGGCGACATATTGTCTGACGAATGGTTTTAGCGTGGGCATTCAGAATTCCTTGGGTTCGAACAATGAGACCTTATCTACACGCGAAGAGGTGCCACCAGCCCTGGCCCTGGTGCCACGGTAGCTGGAACCCTGAATATCGCATTTTCTTCGCTGTTCGTTGATGATCCTAATGTATCTCAGTCTTTGGATCGAACACGACGTCGTATTGAAATGACTGGGACGATAAATCGAGGTTCGACTTATCACAGAACGAACGAGGACGCACGGTCGACGTTGAAACGGCAGAATGCGCAACACATCGAAAATCCACCAAAGTTCAACCTGGCTCAAAATTTATCATTCATAAAAAAAGCGAACGTAGGAGCACTCTAGCCGCTGGCTCGAGTGATGAGAGGAACTTCCAGGTTCATATATGGTTCAGTATCCATTGTACGTAACATCATCTCTTTGCTCTTCACTCTGCATTGACCAGTCAACTAACTACTCGTGCAGTTTACTTGCCCAAGATCTGAGATACTCATAACCCACATAATCCGCCACTCGAATCAAGCAGTGCTGGTTGGTGCCACCTCAGCCTACGGTCCGTTGAACAAGGTGATCCACAAATCTTGCTTAGATGGATTGAGGTATCTCGAGGGTCGAGGATTGATAATCACGCACAACCGTCAATCCAATTATCCTCCCAAACCGCATCAAATCCTTCTCCATTCCTTGAAAATCACAATGCCGAACCGGTTGGATGTCTTGTCAATGAGGATCGTGGAATGAGGTAGGAGTATACCCAGAGTGCTTTATTTCACACTTCTATCCCTTCAACAGGGACGGGCGGATGGACGAAGAAATGGTGGTGAGAAAGATCGGGTGAAAGTCGACCATAGTTCGATATCCCACAGCACTATAAACGAGTATGGCCTTCGAGCACGAACACGAACGCGGGCTTTAAACGGAGGTGGAAGGGAGGAAAACGGGGTAATGAGGGTGAGCGAAGATTCTTGAAGGTTTCAGTGACCCGATATCAACTGCTCGAAGGCTTCTTCTCCGTGTTCCTCTCGTCGAGAATCACAGGTGGCGGCAGCGCTTGGGCCAGGTACGAGATGACATTTTCGTGCGTGGGATCATTTCGGATATGAGGCCACTTGGCGAGTATGCTACAACGGCTTTAGATGCTTGTTGGATAATGTATGGGTGGTCGTACATTTTTTCCTGCATTGGGGGTCCTTCGGACTCAAAAACTCATTAAACGCGAATCCAGCTGGGTCTCCAAAGGTTTGGGCATCTTCCATGCATCTGCCATCGTTTTGTAAAGGTATGGCAGATCAAATCTGAACAAACCTTCCAGAAAATATCAGCTTATCGTTCAAAGTTCAAGCTAACTTTGTGGTGAGGCAAACAACAAAGTTAATTTGATGAATGCTTCGTGGAAATCGCAAGTTGCAAATGACGGGTGCGTGAAAGATATATGAGAAGGGATGAAGCCAGCGTCCGATTTCCGGAAATTGAAACCTAATCGAATTTGGATAGCGATCCGTAAATCAGACATCCATGTATGACCAGTGAGGTGAGTTCTCTTTCGAATCACTTTACTACGCTATTCTCATCTCCAGAGCCCTTCCACCCACACCACAGCACTATCCAACAATATAGAATTCCCAACTCGAGCTTCTACCCGACAACTTTCGCTATACAAGGTCTGGGATCTGATACGAAGGGCGTTGCATCTATCTTATTGCATTAATGGGGTAGTGGTAACCTGGGTCGTTGCCATCATGCGTCGGTTTATGGGGTTTCGACCCGCTGGGGGTTTGATTCCCCCTTAATGCATATGTGAACATTGTCAACACATAATGTTCCTCCACATGGAGGGTGACCTGCTGCTTGATCAGCTTTGCTAGCCACCTTTTGCCTCCTCTCTGTCTACTATGCAGAAACCCATTCTCATTGCCATCCTCTCCATCAACTCTGCTTGCATTGTCACACTCAGGTCATGAGGATCAGTCCCCAATGTTGAGATGCAGATGCTCCATCTACTGTCATTTTGCCAGACCAAAACCTGAACAAAGATGGTGAAGGCACTGAGGATGGAGAGCCTGAGAGGACAAGCTCAATGATGGACAAAGACTCAAATGGAAATCTGAACTGAACTGGAATCTGAACAAGGCACACCCTCCATGTCCACAAATAAACCGACCGTTGGTCCATTTCGAAATCGGGCAACGATCGACGATCTGGAGGGACTTTTAGATTTGTATAAAAAGCCTTTGAGTATAACGAAATAAACAGGTTCTCTTACCCCAAGTATTCTGGCTTTGTTCTAAGTCGTTCTCGACACGCTCGAAAGATCGTTGTCATCGTCTGTCTCGTTGTTCTCTTGGCTTCTTGTCCGATTGTTTCGTCGATCGGATATCTCGTCGTCGTCTCTGTTGTCGTTCGGACCGGTCGTCTGGTCGCTCGTAACAGCGTCAAAGCACCAATTAAGGCCAGTTCCATCGTTCGAAGTGTACTCATACATTTTAGAAGACGCCCTAAATTCTCATTCGGTCGTCATTCGCAAAGTACGTGTACTCTCTAAAGTATCGTACTAATCTTTTTAGATTCTTCCATCCGCACGCCCGACGCCCTTCCACACCGGGCCGGAACATCACTAGTCCAAGGATGACTTTCTTTCCGCAGAATCTTGATGGTTGACGAGACATAATCGTTAGCAGCACCAAATTTCGACTCGGAATGGCCGGACAAGACATCCAGCTTATCAAGCGAGCTCTCTTTGCTATTTTGAGGATTTTTGTTAGTGGAAGCTTCCCTGAGAAGCTTTGTGCAAGCCCTACCCCTCCCATGGTGCAACCATGCTGGAAAACCATACAAAAGTCTCGTCCTCCACTTTCACAATGGGCAAGATTGTACTCGTGCGGAGGATACACGAATCTCGATGATACGATGATAAAGGTTGACATTTTAAGTAGACGGCTTAACAGGGATTGCAGAGACGGGAGTATGTTCGACCACAAAGACGATGTATTCGAGAGTGTGAACGACATGTCGTTAGTCAATCACATATAAGTCAATACCATGTAAGCTCCATTTCCTTCTTTGTAAACTGTTCAGTTGATCTGCATTGCAGATAGTTCCATGCGCTTCTGAGAAAAAGTACCTATGTATAGCTGACATCCTGTGACCTGTGGATAAAATTAGTAGGGTATTGGATGAACACAGGGTCATGTATTGTGTTCGGTCTGTCTGTCTCACAAGCAAACGTTTAACATCAACAATGTAGTGAATCTGGAAGGTAGCGTCTCTTCTAAGCCCACATTTTCCGTCCTTCGCGCATCCCTACGCCATCTACTAGCATCTCACAGGCCACTCCTTGGACACCTCGTCAACACCAACGTCGATGCGCATGCACTCCATGGGCAGTAGGGTGCCGGTCCAAAACTCCAGTTCGCGTGTACGAGGACTTTGCGTTCGAACGAGATGCCCCCGGAAAGATGGAAAGCGGGGTTTACGAGGGTAAAAGTATTCCTCGTCCTATGAGATAAGCCGAGAGAGTGGTGAACACGGGGGCGTTATCGCTAAATGCTGGAGAGAACTCGAACTAGGAGGGTGGCTCGGATGGGCATCGGCGAGGGTTAGAAAGTCTTTCTTTGTCAATATACGTGGCTCAGGCCATCGAAGATCGCCTCGAAAAGAATCTGAACAAGCGTTGAGCAAAAATGGTGATTGAGCAGTGAACAGAACGCTACATCGCGAACTAGGTTTTGAATAATCTTGGTCTAGGATGCACCGGCAGGGCCGTACGGCATGCGCGTCGTGGCGACTATTGAAGTTGATAGGATGGCGTAAAGATATGATCGAGAAGCCGCGGCTGGGAAGAAGTCGAGAGACTATACTGATTTCTAGACTTGGCAAGGTCTATAAGGCTGTGAGCCGTGACTTTGACCCGAGATTACATTGCAAAGAATACCTAGCATCTTTTGTGCCCAACTACGCGTTTTACGATTCATCACAAATGGAATAGATCACAAGTCCACTCTGCCAGGTGTGTTTTCAACGTTTACGACGCTGAGAGCTCCACATCAAAGATAAGGAAATAAAATGCTTTATGTAAAGTGAAAGCGAGCGAAACGACGAGGATGAAAAGATCAAATCATTCAGGCTATGGTCCGTATGGATATGGATGGTATGGTATGGCGTGGCGGGGATGGGCGGGGGAGAGGCGAGACGGTGCGAGGCAGGTACATCATGCCGTCGGCGCGAAGACGAGCCGCCAAGTGGACACGCGGGTGTGTACATGGCGGATGTGATTGGATGCGGTATCAAAACGAGCGTCGTGGCATAAAGGAGAGACGAGGGCTAGTATGGCATGGTATGCGTGCGCGCGGGCATGCGAGTAGAGATGGCAGCTCGCAAGGGGCATACGAGATGGTACAACCGAACGGAGATGCAAACGAGAAACGTAACCGAATGAACGAAGATGAATAGACAATATGTATCTATGTGATCCATCGTGCGTGACGGTAAAGAAGAAGTTCGAAAGGTCTCTGAGTTGAATATCATCGTATGTATATGAAGCATGCGGGGCAGTTCAAGGTGGGGGCATTACATCGTGTGTGTGAGGAATACAGTAGGGAAAGAGAACGTTGGAATAAGCACGCGCGAATGGAGCGAAGTCCCAATGACGTATGAATGAATAGTTCCGTAGAAAGTAATGCGTGCGTGCGTAAAGGCGAGATGGATTTTTCGGAATACGGATAAGGTTACAGTCGAATTTAAGGAAGTGGGTGGTGGGCGGGCTAAAATCCGTCGTACTAAAAACGTGTCAGCGACATGGAAGCAAGATAACAAAACCAACATACAAGACTATTCTTGGGCTTCTCCCAATTCCACGTCGTAGTATTAGAATCTATCGCCACGTCACATCAACAGCTCCATGCAAATCAAAAAAAAAAAAAAAAACAAGAAAAAAACTCACCCGAATATGCATCCATTGCCTACTGATATAATCTTCCGTCGGAAAGTCCTTCGGACTACACCCCACACTCGTCGCGCCCTTCCTCTGATACACCCTCACATAATCATCCGCAGGGAACAACAGCGTCGTGAGGTCGATAGCCTGCGAATTCGGTGAGATCCCGAGATTCAGGACAATGCTCATTGGTTCGACGGGGATAAGACGCTGGTCAACGCCCGAGCCTGTAGGGCCTTGGTCTGGTTCGACGGCGATGGCACCGAGGCGATAACTCTGGACACCATCAACTTGCCATGTGATGGAGCCTTCGGAGGGGTTGGAGGGGGTTAACCTGTAGGAGACGGTGGGTTAGTATGCGAGAAGGCGGCGGGGAGATAGACAAAGGTGAAAAGGTGAAAACGATGACACCGAACGAGGGCGACTGCGCTCTCCAAAACGATACAAAAGCAGCGCATGTACGTCACGAACCGCCTCCCGAAGCCACGAACCCTCCAAAAATAATCCAAGCCCTCCAGCTCACGACAAAGACCGATGCAATACTCGAATAAAAAATACCAAGCCAACAAACACACTCCTCCACCCGCAAATTTCGGTGCGACGATTCCATCGCATCTTCCATCGTTTGACAGCACGAATACCCTTCCATCTATCACCCCGATATGGGGTGGGCGGGCCCTACGGCGACAACAAACGAACGTGACAGCACTCTCCAAAACGTGGGAGAAGTAGCCCATGTATATCTCAAACCACCTCCCAGCACCACGAGCATCCAGAAAATCATCCACGGCTTCCAGCTCGAGACGAAGGTTCAAGCAAAACTTGAACCGAGAACAGCGCCCGTTGGGACGAGCCACCGCTCCCCAACTTTTGGTGGCAGAAACCCATACCACCCTCCATCGATCGATCGCGCAGATACGCCTCCACCTCCCAACCCTGTCCTCCCCATCTCGACTGGCGCGTCCCAGCATTGTATCACGTGGCCCCATTCGAAAATCCACACAATCCAGAAAAAAAAAAAGAACACACAAGAAAAAACCACGCACCCATACTCGTAAACCTGCTACCGCTCCCTTAAAACATATCATCACTCAAACACGATCCCACTCACAGCCTGCTAGTAGGGTTTAGTATTATCGCTTAGCCCGCGTTGACCATGACACTTTAGAGTCGTTTCAGTCGGGATATGATGTAAAAAAGACAAGGGCAAAGGGCGTCCAGTCAAGAAGGACGGAGGGTCCAGGGTCCAGGGTTGACCTCGAGGCAAAGTCTCATCTTGTGTAACCACGTAAACGTATCGCGTTTATCGCCAACCTGCAAAGCTAGAACGAGCACAGGAGTTGACGAGAAAGTGTGGAACCGCAGGTCACTGGTATCCCACCAGTCCAACAAGTGTTCATTTGCTACCCAGAGGCCAAGGATAATGTTGATTCTTAACTATCATTCCTAGCCATGAGTGTAGAAGAAACCTTCCTGAAGGGCACGAGGCACACTTGTGTATGGTGTTGGTGCATAGTGGTCCGGTGGGGTCGCGTCCGCGGGCGGCGTATCGTGGGTGGCGTCGGGACATGTGTATGTAGGGTCAAAATGGAAACACACCGTGGGTATTCCAGGGGACTGTGAAGCTGTAGATGCCTTCATGGTTGGCAAAACTCGACTGATGGGCGGATACCTGAGGATAGATTGTCATCCGTGGTGATGGAGCAACGTTGAGCATAAGCACAGCCGTATTTCAGGTCCGCCATATGAGCGGGCATACGTAAAGATGGATGATCCAGGGGCATGTTTACCTACTCCGGGATCATGTCTAAATTGCCCAGGGCCCACTGTGATTGCTGAGGTCCTCATACGGCGAGGTTTGTAGCCGGTCTTGGAATGCAAAATCAAGAAAGGACGGGTCATGATCACAGCCTTGTTGGGCGCTCCCCTTGTTCAAGTTCGACGTCAAACAAACTTTTCTCGCCATTGTGGTGGTTTCAGCGATGAACTCGAGAGTAGTTGTGGTGACCAAGTTGAATAGCATGCCAGTACGGCGATAGTATCAACTGCAAGTACAGAGCAGTAGGGCAGTTGGCAATTGCAAGATCAGACGACGTCTTCACACATCAGTTGATCTTATCCTTCAATCCACGAGCACGTGTCCTCTATCCGACGGCCGAGCCATCACTCGCTTCTCAACTTCTCCCTTATTGTTAGCGTAGCTTAGCGTTCATGGGCAAGGCTCCATTACGAACGAATTCTATGTGGGAATCTAGAACGGACGAATAAAGGGACGTCCTAGTCTGGCGCTCGAATGCCGTCACCCATGTCCTCCCTTCCCCTCAGGCCCTCTTTATGTATGTACATTCACCCAACATGTCTCCCATTCGTACTGGCACTGAGATGGACGACAATAAGCGTGCAAAAGGTCAGTTTGTGCTATGTTTTCTCGATGGAACATGGACTTACGTCATATTTCTTGTCGATAGAAGAACACGCGGTGACATACACGTTTCTCAGCGAAATGTCGCCTCTGCCGATTGAGATGGAACCAATCGACTCGAACTCTGCAACTTCACATGACAGTTCTCTGCATCCAACGCCCCAACGCACATACCACGGAAAACGGCGCGACGCGTCGTATATACCCCGCCCACCGAATGCGTTCATACTCTTTCGTTCTTCGTTCATCCGAGACCAAAAGGTCACCAATAAGGTCGAAGGAAACCATAGTAACCTCTCCAAGATTATTGGTGAGTCTCTATTCTCGTATTGATCATGGTTAGTTCAATTGAAGGTATCTAGGCATGTACTGGAAGACCCTTACAAAAGAACAGCGGGACGAGTGGGAAGCCAAAGCCGCTGAAGCGCTGATCGAGCACAGGAAACGGTATCCTGATTGGCGTTTCCGTCCGGCTACAAATGCAAGATCTGCGAACGTAAAGCCGAAGATGAAGACGAAAGACGGGACACGACGAGGAAGAGCTAGGAAAGATCCATCCGATCGAGGAAATGGAGATGGAGAGAACGAATCGAAGGAAGGTTCGGGTAGAGGCAGACCAATGGTGCGAGCGCAAGAGGAAGAGTCTAGACTAACCAAGATCGCGGGTCTGTTGGTCGAGGGCCAGGAGGGAGAAGCACTGGAGCGGGCAGTGGAGGAATGGGAAGCAGAACGACGAATGTCCAGTCGCTCTGCTTCCGTCAGTATGCCAGAGTCGGCGTCGTCTTCACCTGTCTTGACTTGTGCATATGCTTCGTCCGATAGAGAGCCACCTCCATCGCCGTTTTTGCCTGCAATGACGCGTTCGCTCGAGAGGTCGATCAACCTAGAGCCATCACCTTCACCACCAGTGCCAGTGTCTACGTCCGCGACCTCTTCATCCGTCGTGACACGTGCAGAAAGGAAGCCATCCCTTTCCTGCCTCAACACAAAAGATATACCCTCACCCTCTCCGCCTCGTACCCCACGCTCATCATGTCCAGCCTCAATGCCCTCCGCTTCAGCATCGCCACTAAAGCCTCCACCTTCATGGCCTTCCTCACCGATCACACCGCGTGCCCTAGCTTCTACCGCATCAACACCGCTACTCGGACCTATTTCTCCCGCTGCACCCCGTACTCCTTCCTTTCCCGCCTTCTCACGCACAGAAGATTGGGAAATAGAACGTAGGCTCACTCGTTCGGACTCGGTATCGATATCGGCGTCGGCGTCATCTTCGCTCGTGCTGAGTCCGTCCTTATCGGTGTCGATGTCCGCGTCGTCTTCACCTGTCGTGACGTATGGATCGACGATGGAAAGAGAGCCTGAGCCGCCAACTTTGATACCTGAACCATCCCTTTCCTGCATCACATCTGCATCAACACTGAACACTATACCTTACCCCTCGTCGCCTAGCACCCCGCGTTCATCTGTGTCGGCCTCCACACCCTTCATACCAGCCCCAATATCGAAATGGTCTGCCTCGCCGGTTACACCGCTCTCCCCAACTTCTACGGCGTCGACACCAGCGCCTCAGCACACCTCGCCTATTACACCTCGTACATCCGCCTCCTTCAAAGCTTTTACATGGGCGGAAGATTGGGAACCAGGCCAGAGGGTTTCTCGTGCGATGTCCAAGTCAGCATTGTCTTCACCCATCGTAACACGCGCATTGGCTTGGTCGATGGACCAAGAACTGCCGGCTTCGCCTTCGGTTTCGATTTCGACTTCGGCACAATCTCCGTCGTGCCTCTACGTCCCATCAGTACCGAAGTATATACCCCCATCCTCGTTGCCTCTATCCATATCAACGTCCACCCCCTCAATCTCGATACCGAAATCCTCGCCGAGTACACCACACACCTCATCGACATCTGTGCCCTGGCCCACCTCGCCCACCTCACCTCGTATTTCGAGCTCTTTTCCCACTATCACACGGGCAGAGAACTGGGATATGGAACATAGGGTCGCCCGTTTGAACCCGACGTCTATGTCGGTGTCGGTACGCGCGTCGCTTGGAACGACGGATGGAGAGCTGTCGATGTTGAATCGATCCCCGGTCGTGTCTTCTCCTATCATGACGCGAGCATCTACCTCAACTCCATCCTGGCCTCCTCCTTCACCTGTTATGCACGCGCCTCCATCTGCGTTATATTCACCCATTGCGGAATGGAGACCTATACGCACCTCGCCAACGACGCCTCAAGCTTCCAGTCCTACACCCACTTCCACCTTCACCTCCACATCCACTCCGGCCCGCCGGTCCCGGCCCCGCTCACGTTCGCCTACATCCAGATCCTCACAGAATCCGAATACGCCGATGGGCATGAAGCGATCGTTGTCTGCGCCTGCCCCGATGCGGGATCATCACTGCCGACAGGAGCCTGTGAGGATGGATGCGGGATTTTGGTGGCCTGCTCCTGATGAGCACGAGCCTGAGCAAGAGGGAATGATCATGGAGATGCCGATGGAGGAGCCGACGAGGGAGGGGTCATTTGATGTTTTTGTTTCCCAGAATCAAGAAACGAAGCACGAGTACGGTATCGGGTGCGGAGAGACGAATGAATGGGATGGATGGAACTGGTCCGACTTGGACTCGGATTCAAAATCAACGTCAGCGTATTCCTCGGTACGTGTGTCATTTACGATGCAACCCCACACCATACTCTAACTAACCTAACACTCCGTGTATAGATTTCCTTACAAGATCAAATCGAACCAGCCCCCTATGAACGGTGGATCAACCCCTGGGACGCAGACACCGCCATCCACGCAGGCGAATCCCTGTACCCGCTTCAGCCTGTACCTATCTCTCCCTTACCTCTCTCGGCAATCTCCACCATCACCCCTGCCCCCACGCGCGCTGTCCCTCGCTCATCGTTCTCCTCGCTTGCGAGGTGGGATGGGACTACTACTGAACCCACAGCTGCGAACACGAATCATGGGACTTGTGCGACGGGGAAGGTGATCCTGACATCGATCGGTGGGATGGTGTGGGGCGGTGGTGGTGGTAGTGGACTGCAGAGGCTGGGAGTGGAAGGTGGGAGTTGTGCAGAGGGTTGTCAGTGAGTTGGGTGATTCATTCCTCTGTGTGTATTTTTCGATTCTCGCCGTTGTTCATTCTCCCCCAGCCCTGTTTTGTTATTTTTCTTCAGTGACTCTGTGTGCTTGCTGCTAAAACTATCTGGTTAATAGCACTGCTTCCGAGTCTACGATGTTGTTATATACGAATACTTATTCATTAGCTCCCAACAAGACTGACTCTCGTTCTTATATCGTCTTCGAGGGAAATCATATACATGCAGATTCAATGTTACAACTACTTGAGATCATTACAGCACTTTCCAAAAACAATGGCACCGGCCCGTTTTTTTGGCCACGTTGCCAAACTCAAGAGTCATTTTGCCTTCCTTATTATAACCACAAGAGACATGGTGGGCTAGAAAAGCATGTACAAGTCTTTCAACAAGAGTACTCACGGCATGGAACTAGGAAACAAACACATTTTCTTCGACTCTGTATGATACGGCATACAGGACTCCGTGAGCGGAACCTTCCCTAAGCTTTAGGTGGCTGAGATCTGTCACGTTAGCTCATCTATCTTCGACTTGTCAAATATCATTTTACATACTCCGAACTCGATGTCGATTGTATTCAAAATCAAATCTGCGGAAATTTTCGAAGTATCCTGTCAAAATCAAAAACTCATCAAACGCCGAGCCAGCTTCGTCTCAAAAGGTTTGAGTGAAAGGTGAGCAATGAACTCGCCATAAGGTTATTCTGCATCTTCCATACATCAGTGAGATTGACTTCGTAAAGGTATGGCAGATATAATGTAAACAAACCTCGACGTCGGGTCCAGCAGTCAGCCGGTGAGCATTTGGTCAAAACTGGTAAGATCGGCGATAAGATCAATCTCGAATTTTGTTGCGCGACGACTTCTAACTAGTCCTGACAATGACAACGCCTACAACTGTCAGTGTTTATCGGACCTAGATAGAGCGTCTTGAGAACGTCAGTGCGAATCGGAAGTCCACGGGTCAGAAATCTCCTGGTATTCTCTTCCCACGAACGATCTCGAGACGAGGGCACGTACCTCCCTACCCCCGTCCCTGCGCCTGCGGCCTGCGCTCGCACTCAATACCTTTCCTTCGCCTGCCCAGGCAACACTCCGGTTTTTCCCAAAAGCTGCGCATGTCCCGCTCTTCCCACTACCGCTTTATCGAGTATCCACCGTACGTCGGCCTCCGACCCAGACTCTCCCATCGACTTCTCAAGCTCGAGCTTGGTTTGCGATTTGGGAGCGCATATCCGCCGCATATATTATATATTGACTTCTTCCAGACCACGTGGACCGCAGCCACCATTTTCCTTCATGGCTGCTACCCATCACCGTGCCCGTGCCATCCACCAAAGACAGCTCTCAGCTCGCGTATCCTTCCTAGGCCCCCGCCGTCCACTATCCAGAGTCTTCCATTCTCCGACGTTGACTCTCCCCTCTGTGTCCTAACGAACTGTGCTTTCTTCCTCATCCGCAACGCTGAGAGATCTACACCGTCCACAGAGCTTTCCCTCAGATACAACTCCTGCCCTGTCGTCCTGTTGCCAGATGACCGCGAGTACATCCTGGGACAGTCTGAGCTGTCGATAATCTCTCACAACGCAGGTCCTGGATATGTACGCCCGCATTCCGAACAAATGTTTCGGTCAGGATAGGACGGGAAAGTTGAGATGGAGGAAAACGAGACGGGCTGAGAGGATTAGTTGCTGCATACCTCTGCAGCATGTCTATTGCCACGTCACACCGTGGAATCCGTCTTCGATCTTTGTTTCTTACGAACGTAGCGCCCCTCGTGGGTACGTGCACTCCCCTGTATGCGCTTGCATCGTCCCTAATCTCCTGTATTTATCACCCCTTGCTAGTGTCCATAGTGCCTTCTTGGACTGTTTGTCGCAGGATTTCCTTGGCATTCACGTATTGTATTGCGTTTCATTGCGACGGACTGTTCTGGAAGTGTTTTAGGTAGGGGAAGGAGCCGGGAGGGATGTGTCCGTTGCTGGTAGCTTGGTATAAGCTTGTTTCAAGACTTCATGTTCGGGTTCGGTTCTGGACATTTATCTTGTGTGTTGACTGACCATTGGCTCGGTGTGTTGTTGTGAACTGGAGCTTGACAAGGAACGATTCGCTAGTCAAAGAAGTAAAATCTAGTATTGTCCCATCCAGTATAACAGTGGACAAGTCTATCAGTACTCTCCATCTGAACAACTGGACACGGTCCACGTTTAAGGAAGATTGTCAATGTAGGATATGAGATAAGAAATTAGAAAAGAAGGGATAGCTCACCGAAACGAGGTACAAAAAGTACAAGAAGACACATATGTGATTTGAATCGCCGAACAAGGTTGTCAGGAAACATTGGTTTTGAACTGAATTGTTTACCATTATTTGATTTCACATAACTCATGACGGATACAAGTCCCTGCCTAAAGTCATCGTTGCGGCATCTCCACTATGACATCGTCAATATTATCATTGGACAACTCGATTCTGATAACAGTGACGACACGCACAAGCATCTTTTGAACGCTGCACTAGTATGCAAAGCTTTCCTTGAACCAGCACTTGATCCGTTAGGGAAACCGATGACAACCCTCCTTTTACTCAACTCCTACCAACAGTTGAACGAATAAACAATGTTTATGTGAGCCGATAATTGAATGCTTTGTCCTACAGATCCTTATGGGGGAAAGAGTTGTCAGCGCGAACAAGCGATAAACAAGAGAAGCAATCTCATTGACAACGGACAATGTCAACAATGTATGCCATGTGCTGAACACGTTGTCAGAAACATTTATTTTGAGCCGAATGTTCACCATTATTTGATTTCACCTAACCTTCCTTTCCCCCATGGCTGATTTGGATACAACTCCTTGCCTAAAGTCATCGTCGCGGCATCTCCACTATGACATCGTCAAAATTATCATTGGACACCTCGATTCTGATAACAATCACGACACGCGCAAGAATCTTTTGAACGCTGCACTAGTATGCAAAGCCTTCCTTGAACCAGCACTTGATTCGTTATGGGAATCGATGACAACCCTCCTTCCATTACTCAAACTCCTACCAACAGTCGAACGTATAAACAATGTTTATGTGAGCTGATAATTGAATGCGTAGTCCTACAGAATCCTTATATCTTATTCGACTTCGCAGGTGATCTCTTCTGACGTTCTCGATGACCACTGGGCGCTTCTCGACTTTTATGGACATAGAATCAAGCACTACACTCTATCCGAGCCTTCAACAACCACAAACGCCACTAACCAACTCATCCGGCTCCGTATTTCACCTATACTCCCAAACCTCCGAGTGCTTTGCATCTGTTTGCGTGAACCAGACACTTCCTCACTTTCTGAGGCAGCTATGCTCGTTTCCCGTACTTTAGACTCACTACTAGTCGACCGCCTTGATTTTTACCCAGAACACGCGATCACGTCCTTCATGTTTATGCTCAACTTGAATGCTCCTGGATTACTAGCCTTGAGTCTTGGAACGAACGAAGGTCTGCCTTGGTGCTTGGATAGAATTAAAATGCTGCAGGGTCGTTTCTCTCACCTCAAGCGGCTCAGGCTTACAAAGGTAGTAATAACTACCCCGCTCCTCTGGCAAATTGGTACCCTCCCCATCGAGTTATTGAATATTGACGTCAAAGTCGATGAATCTAGATTCGTCCCTACTTCTTCTTCATCGTTGTTTCATCGCCTCAAGTTCTTGGCTATATGGGGACAAGTTGCTGTTGCTTTCTTCATCCTCGATCATGTTAGCTCTAAAGAGGTTGAAAAAATATCCATAGACACCTTGAGTGGATGGTCCAATGCTAATTATTCATATGTGGGAACATCAAAGTTATCCGAAACGAAACTGTGGCCAGTTTTAATGGCAAAAATTAGTTCAAAATGGGAGGAAAGCCTAACATCGCTCGATATCGTCGGAAATGTCAATGTTCTTGACGACTGGCCTAGCAGGAACCCCTCACCATTTCCTTCAGGTTTGCAGCACTTTTATGCTGTAGGCAGGTATCACATCTCCCATACACAAATCTCCAACTTCATCTCAAGATTTGGAGGCATCGAGCGGCTCGGATTGTCTCATGCGAACCCAGAGCACGGCTTAATATCGTTAAGTGACCTTCGTCTTCTAGTGGAGGGATGCCCCAAACTTACCCTTTTGGGCGTCTCGCTGAATATCGACTTGCCATCATGTAAATTGAATGGGCCCCCCTCATCGCATGGCCTCAGGAAACTGGAGATTGGAGGCAAATTGAAAAACCTTGGTTACGGAACTGCACGGGGGATTCTAAATATAAATTCGTTTGCACGATTCCTGGACAGTCTGTTTCCGTACGCCGCTGTTTCAACAGGTTGGAAGATGGAAGAGGCGGATGTTTGGAATATTGTTATTGCTTTAATTTTGAGTCTGCAGGAAGTTAGAAGGGAGGAACGTATTCGTTGGGGGCTAGGACAGCGTGGAAGCCAGAAAAGTTACCACTAAATTTAGTCTGTCGCCATGTTCTAGACAACCATATCTCGTTCTTCATGTATGTTAGTCGTTTCATGATCTCTGGCAGGCATGAGCAACGCTGCAAGCAAGGTAGCGCGTTGAAGTCTTCAGGCCTCTACGTGTATTGACTGACAAGTTCTTCGGTAATTTGAATGGGTTGAGTATACTCCGCTCATGTAGAAAGCTTGTTAAATAGGGTTTGTCCCGTTTTATGCTGCCAAGTGGTGCTCCCAATTGAACAGCGTATGCAACGGACAATGGTTGACTCTTAATTCGCTGTCAGAAAAACATGACCCGTGATCATTCCATACTAGTGAGTATAGTATCAACATGCATATCAGATGAATAGAGGCTTTGCAAGATCTGTCTAGTCTCGACAGGAGCCTCCAAGCTAAGTTAAGTCTGCGGTAATTTTTCATTTGGGTTAAACAGTTTATTTGGCCAGGTGTGAAACGGGTTCTACATGCATCATTGCTGTAATCCATCATGTTATCTAACAGTCCATTTCTGTCAGAAAACCTCCAGCTGAGCATGAGGCAGGTTGGACTTGCCGATAAGATCAGTACCAGGAGCGGGGCATGTGTCCCTGCCCACAGGACAGCCATCAGCAGCACTTGCCTCAACGGGAGTATCATCTACAAAGTCACCTCAATTGCATCCACCATTGAAAGTATGGAGGAGGCCGACCCAGTTCCCGACTTCATAAACGAAGACCTGGAGAAGGGAATATCAAAACTTTGAAGGAATGTAAATGTACCACGGTCGACTTTCCTTTTTCATGCTGAGACCTGCTTCTGCGCCACCCGGGAGATAATTGTAATCAAGGATAATTGAATTCTTCTGATAATCCCATGGGAAGGAGGACCATCCAGTGAGCTCGACTGAGGGTTCTTTCTGTATGGAATGTCAAACAAGAAAAGCAACCATATTCGTATGGACGGACCCGACTGTGTAGATGTTGAGAGTCTTGGCATCACCTTGGTGATTGAACTTGAGCCGTTGCTCGATCCCATTACCCTCAGCGCCACCGTGTAACACATTGTAGGGGACTCCAAAGCGACGAGTAGTGAGGGTAAGAAAGGACGCATTGGCTGGAAGTACGAGTTCCTGAGCAGCCGCGACTCTGTCTGGATGGGCGATGGACCCGCACTGGAACCTGAGGTGTACCATCAGTCATGTTGAAACAAACGACAAGTGTAAGAAGAAACATACCCAGTCTTCAACGGTGTGGCGAGAGCAGAAGTCACAAGTAGAACGCTGAGAACGATGAATTTCACTATTGTACTGAGTAGGCTCGAATCTGGGATGAGAGACGATGAGGGTATTTCATGGATTAAAGTCTTTATAACCTGACGCGTTTTTCTTATCCTATTCCCAGGAACCAGGTACTAAGATGACGGGTTGAATGGCACGAGGATATAAGATGAGAAACCTACGGAGCATAACCGACACAAGGCATAGATTCACCGCGGGCGGACCATTACAGCAACTGTGAGAAACGTGTATCATGGCCATAAGCGTTAAATCCCTGACGGTACGTATGGAAGGTTACATCCATTGTACATCCATTCACGTCCAGCTGGATGTTTTGATATACGAGACCCTTTGAAGCTATCTTCATGCAACCCACTTAGGCTATTTCCAGCAGAGGTATGGTTGAATTGAAGGCTAGTTGCAGTCCTGAGCCATGGAAGAGAGGTAAAGTTGGCTTTCGGTGACCTGTACAACAAATGTGCACTTTCTGAAAATGTGATGGTCAAACGATTCGGAGTTTTCCATATTGGTCGTAAATTCAGTGACCATATGTATGACTGCATCTACGGACATAATCCACCATACGGCATGCAGGACTCTGTGAGGGGAACTTCCCCAAGCTTTAGGTGGCTGAGATTCGCTGTCACGTTAGCTCAGTCTATCTTCGACTTGTCAAATATTATTTTATATACTGTGAACTCGCTATCGATTGTATTCGAATTTTCGAAGTTTCTTGTGAAACTCAAAAACTCATCAAACGCCGAACCAGCCTTCGTCTCAAAAGTTTTGAGTGAAAAGTGAACAATAAACTCGCCATAATGTTCTTCTGCATCTTCCATACATCAGTGAGATTGACTCACATGATATATCTGCCATCTCTTCGTAAAAGTATGGCAGGTGTAATGAGAACAAAAAACCTCGACGTTGGGCCCAGCAGTCAGCCGGTGAGCGTTTGTTCAAAACTGGTAAGATCGGCGATAAGATCAATCTCGAATTTTGTTGCGCGACGACTTCTCCCTAGTCCTGACAATGACAATGCCTACAATTGTCAGTGTTTATCGGACTAGATAGAGCGTCTTGAAAACGTCAGTGCGAATCGGAAGTCCACGGGTCAGAAATCTCCTCCTGGTATTCTCTTCCCACGAACGATCTCGAAACGAGGGCTTGACGCTGCCCTCTGAAGCCGCTCCTCTCACCTAATCTTACCTCCTCAAGAGCAGGCATGGTCTGCGTCTGTGTGCACGGATTTTGATTTGTCGAATGAAGGAGGATGGAATCGGGTTACGAGAGGGGTTAAAGTACGTGCACTGTGCTATATGTCCGCCTGCAAGAATTCAGCTAGCAAGTTGTTTAACCTACGTTCATGCTCAACCTTCAATGTTCTTCGGCTGGACGGACAACATGACCCCGGGCTGAGGCCAAATGCATCAATTCCGAATATTACTTATGAACTTGCGGTCCGGGGACGCATCTCTTCTCGATAGCATTTACCGGATGGCTGCCACCATAGTAGTACCTCCATTCCTACCCTCGTTCCCGCCCCTGCGGCCTGCGCTTGCACTCAACACCTTTCCTTCGCATGCCCAGGCAACACTTTGGTCTTCTCAAAAGCTGCGCATGTCCCGCTCTCACCACTACCGCTTTATCGAGTATCCACCGCACGTCGGCCTTCGACCCCGACTCTCCCACTCATCGACTTCTCATACTCGAGCTTGTTTTGCGTTTTGGGAGCGCATATTCGCCGCATATATTATATATTGCCTTCTTCCTGACCACGTGGACCGCAGCCACCATTTTTCTTCATGGCTGCTACCATCACCGTGCCCGTGCCAACCACCAAAGACAGCTCTCAGCTCGCGTATCCTTCCTAGGCCCCCGCCGTCCACCATCCCGAGCCTTCCATTCTCCAACGTTGGCTCTCCCCTCTGTGTCCTTACGAACTGTGTACAGTCCTTTCTTCCTCATCCGCAACACTGAGAGATCTACACCGTCCACAGAGCTTCCCCTCAGATACAACTCCTGCTCTCCTGTTTTCATATGACCGCGAGTACATCCTGGGACAGTCTGAGCTGTCGATAATCTCTCACAACGCAGGTCCTGGATATGTACGCCCGCATTCCGAACAAATGTTTCGGTCAGGATAGGACGGGAAAGCTGAGATAGAGGAAAACGAGACGGGCTGAGAGGATTAGTTGCTGCATACGTCTGCAGGATGTCTATTGCCACGTCACTTTCTTACGACGAACGTCGCGCCCCTCGTGGGTACGTGCACGCCCTTGTATGAGCTTGTACCATCTTCATCTCTCCTGTATTTATTACCCTTTGTTAGTCTCCATAGTGCCTTACTGTACTCGTCACCCTCCCATTGGAGGTCTGGGAGGCTATATGTACCTTGTCTTTGCCTCAGGCAGATATTGACTGGAGTGATAAGCGTCGATTGTGTTAATCTGGACTACGGAACTTTGCTCCATTTTGTCACTGTCGCATCAGATAACGAACACGATGGAAACGACGGCTCAATTTTTCTTGACCACCCTGAGGAAGCGAATGTAAAATCTGATATATCAGATGTTCGCCATGCCTTCGAGAAGAATTCGACGAACCTGGAGCTAAGATTTGTCTCATTCATGTGCACGATGAAATTGGAGTAACTAACTATGAACACGTTATTACCTTACATATGCTCTCAAGTACAAAGAAACATACAAAGCTTGATAACAAGGAAAGCATGAAGAAATCTAAAATCTATGTGGAGGATCATTGCAAAGATACTACTGTGCTGTGTATTCGCCATATGAACAGTTTAGGGTATTGCCTTGAAAGATGCCAGAATTGGGAGTGGTAATTGGGTTATTGGAAGGAGTTGTATTTGTGAGAGGAGCGGGGACAGCAGGGAGCAAAGCTTCCTGATTGAAAGTCCAGATGTTGTCAGAGGTCACCTGTAGGAGTGATTCGGGGTAAAGGTGAATTCATTTTGTGATCAAGCGAGGGCATCGTTTCCTGGCATGGGAGGAGGAAGAGACGCTTGTTGAAGGCTTCCAGGATAATATTTTAAATCTGTAGGGGACACTACAGGCTCGTTTTGGATGGCGAAAGACCCTCCGGGATTAGCGACGACCGCAGGCCAAAGCGGAAATTGTTGATCGGAAAACGAGCTGAGATCGAAGGTGTATTGCTCAGGTGGCCCAGAGGAAAATGTTGTTTCAATTTGCGGAGGGGCGAGCATGATATTTACTGGTAAGGGCTCCCTTTGGCAAAGTCAGTTATCTAGGATTAGACGAAGCCGTGGTAACTCACCAGTCGGCTACCTTCTCTTCACATCGTGTGTCAGACACTGGTCCATGAGTTCCCTGTCCCTCCTCGAACAGTCCTCCAAGTCCTTGGCCAGAATATGCGTTAAAATATGGTGTTTCTTGCTCAAATGATTCGGAGCGATGGGTTGCTATATTTTGCGACCAAGCGTGGACTGTGTTCCCTGACATAGGAGGAAGAGGGACTTGTAGAAAGCCTTCAGGATAATATTGAGAGCCTGAAGGTACCAGAGGGTTGTTTTGGATGGAAAAAGACTCCATGAGAGTAGGGGCAGCAGGGAGTCTAGTCTGTTGATTAAGAGACCAGATATCTTGTGAGGGAACTTGCAAAATCGGAAGTGGTAATTTGGCTATTGGAAGGAGTTGTATTCGTGAGAGGAGGTGTATTTGCAGTATGTTTTGTCCGGCATAACCTGACATGCCTATCGCAAACATGCTTACGTGTCCAAGACCTAGGACAAAATTGACAGGTAAACTTGAAAGATGACGGATGAATGGCGTGGGAGTTGGAGAAGAGATGTCGCTCGAGACCTCTCTTGTCAATAAAGTCTTTGTCGCATTTCTTCCATTGACAACGCCATCTGCCGATCGCGATTCCGGACTGTCGGCGTGCCTCTTGAGGTGATCATACACCGTGGTCTGGAAGTTATTGTCATTTGAAG
>JABAKA010024173.1:0-22810 GCA_018857285.1 Termitomyces sp. Mi166#008 | reverse complement strand
CACCCACACATCATGCTCTGCTATGGGAGTGGCCAATCTCTACAGAAAGAACATCTGGAAGCTGCATAGCCTGTCTGATGCCTATGTCTCTGACCAAGGACCACAGTTCATTGCAGAGTTTACTCGAGAGCTCTACCACCTTCTCAATGTAAAGCTTCACACCTCCACTGCCTACCACCCTCAATCTGATGGCCAGACTGAGCACGTTAACCAGGAGCAACAACAGTATCTGTGCTTATTCTGTAATGAGCAGCAAGATAACTGGGATAAGCTGCTTTCAGATGCAAAATTCCAGTATAATAACTATGTCAACACTGGCACACAGATGTACCCATTCTTCCTGAACACTAGTCATCATCTTTGAATGGGCTTTGAGCCTTGTATACATACCTTGATGAACAAGTCAGTGAATGAGTTTGTGGACTAGATGAAAGTGGCACAGGAGGAGGCAAAGGCAGCATTAGCTAAGGCAAAGGATGACATGGCCTGATACTATGACTGAGGATGCATGCCAGCACCACAGTATAAGCCAGGAGATCAAGTATACTTGGATAGATCAGATATCATGACTACTCAGCCCTCATGAAAGCTATCTCACTGCCATTTGGGATCATTTGTGATTGAATGACAGGTAGGCCCTCTAGCATATCACCTAAAGCTACCTGTGAGGATGTGCCAACTTCACCCAGTCTTTAACATAGTAAAGCTATTTTCTGCACCTAAGAACCCTATTCCTGGCCGCCATCCAAATCCACCACCAGCACCACCAGTTCTGATCAACCACAAGAAGGAGTAACAGGAGAATGTCCATGCACCTACTCTAGTCCAAGAGTTTTATCGACAACACCCTAATGCTCCCTGAGCTATCTGAGGAATCTACTCTATTTCACCAACTGACAGAGCAATCCAGAACTTCTTCTACCCTGCACATTGAGACGCCGCACACTAGAGGGGGGATGATGTCAGGGGACCTATCTCTCTCCACCTTTCACCTCTCTGCCTTGTTATAATTTCCCTTTATTCTTCTTTTTCAGCCCTTTCTTTTGGTCCTACTTTCAGCCCTCTAGCTTTAATTCTACTCTGTCAATAATCCAAACAAGTTCCCAACTCAGCAGATCAACAATGTCTGGCAATTTCTGGAGTTTGATCATTTTCAAAAATTTGCCCCTTTAGGCCTTTCCTGTGGCTGGCTGTGGCTTTTGTGTATTGTACAGTTCCTTCCCACACATCAGAAGCCTCTGAAGCATCACTCCTGGCATAGGGGATCCTCAGACTTGTTCTCTTTGGATTTTCCTCTGCCAGATGAGTAGTTAGACTGGTAATCATTTGTACAATACTCAATATACTTTGGATTTCCCTCTGCCAGCTGTGTGACTGAGCCACAGCCTTCAGAGGTCACCCTTACACTGATGCCCTCAAGCACCTCTTTAGGTTCATTGATGCCACCAAATGCTTCCAACTGACCATGAGCCCAACTGCCTAATCTATTGCCTGTCTGGGAACACAGGACAAGGCCCCTTAGCAGCCACCTGCAGCCCCATCTAACACCACTCACACACACCTGCTGCTCTTACAAAAAGTTCTTTCTCATCTTAATTGAACTTACACACCTTCTAATTACAGCATGAGGCATTAGGCCCATCATCTGCTACTGACATTCTAGCTGCAATTTTCAGGACTGTGGCCTCACTGCTCATCTCACCCCTCAGCCCACTCTGGCAGGCCTCCACCTTGCTGACACCCTGCCACCAACCCCAATGTGCTGCTCTCAAGTCCTACCAGAGGAGTACAGTTTATACAGTGCCTGAAAACACTGGCCCACTCATTCTCTGCATACGCAGGGGGGTGTGAAATTCTGTAGCTCTCATAGCTGTAGTTACTCATCGAATGTACTGTGCAAAATGAGTGCCAGGTGCCCTGAGCATGCTAATGAAATTATAAAAAAAAAACTCATTCATGTCTATACAGCTATCATATATGGTATGGCTGGGCTGGCAGCCCTAACATTCTGAGATCTAAAATTGATCAAGGTAGGTAGATAGAATTGCCTGGAGAGGTCCACACATGAATGACCAGAGTCTGCACTACATACATTTGGTCACATACTAAGTATGCTACAAACATCTCTCTTTGAATGCTGTAAGAACCAAATACTACAATGCTTGGCAGCATCTCTACCAGCTGTAATGAAAGTCAGCAATAATGCCTCATGGATTCTTTTGCTTCTGGATAGTTAATCTGATATTGAAGTAATAGATGCAATCTAGATCAAGAAGTGATGATGGCATGTAAGCTAGATTCACAGCTGTCATTTACCCAATTTTATAAATTTGCAATGTGTGCTTCATTCTAGAGATCTGCTCATTCAACTTTGACAGGGACAGGCTGCCCTCCTGGTACTGTGAGATTTTCTGATACCTTTATCATGTTGCCTACTCAGGATGCTTTTTTCAACACTGTGAGATCTGCAGAGTCATGAAGTGCCATAGCAACATAATGACTTGAGGGAAGTTTTGATAGGTAGCACAGGTACCTAAGAGCCAATGTGATCCATCAATGAGCAATAGACATAGGTTCAGTTTCTGTGAACAGCAGAGCCAACATAGACCAAGACCCAAGACCCAACCTGCAATATGTGACTTGGACTGTTTCAAGAGACTTTCAGAGATTTAGTGATACACCAAGGACAACTTTGCATCCAAAGATATGGTGCAGGTCCACTCTTGCCATATACAGCATAATTCCTTCATAGAGGAAAATTACTCCCATAATTGACTGCATGGCAAAAGTAATGTTGGCAACATTTTGAGCTTTGTCTGCTTTTATGGAGTAATAAAGATCAAAGAGAGAACCTCTGGTGAAATGAATGCTGACATATTTGTAGTAGTCAACCCTTTCAATGGGCTCATCATTGATGTGTAAGTTTCTAATGTGGAGAGGCATGTGCCTGATGACCATCCATTTAGTCTTGTCAATGCTGATGAGCATAAAGTCTTGTCCACACCATTGAAAGAAAATGCCAAGTTTGCACTGCAACCCTCTAAGTGAAGTGGAGAAAAGGGCAACATCATCAGCTTGCTCAAAATGGGATACTGGTTGACTATAAAGTAATATGTTATCAGCATCAGGAGACTTTGCAAGATCAGCAAAGTATATATTCCATAGCATGGGAGACACTGTGTCACCCATGAGTACACTAATCAGAGACTTGAATGCTTCAGTGAGAATGGATTTGTGCTTGACAACATAAGTCATCCTTGCATAAAGCATTTGCAGCCAATCAAAGATAGGGCCCAACACACTTGCAGCATATAGCTTAGACCATAATGTGGGTACATCTGTAAAGAAAAAGGCATTTTTAGGGTCAATGAAGGCAACATAAAGAGTCTGCTCTGTGGCTTTTGTCCAATCAACTGCACACCAGAGAATGAAAGAGTTGTTATCCATTCAATAACCTTTCCAAAATCCATTTTGTGAGTTAGAGAGAAAAGACATTGCATCAGCCCATTCACAAATATGCTTGTCAATCACTAGCATGAGCAACTTCAGAAGGCAACACTCCAATCCAATTAGGTGGTAACTCTCAAGGTCTGTTGTAGGTTTGTCTTTCTTGAGAATCCCCACAAGGACTGTTGCCAGCCAGTCTTGCAGTGCATTTATGCTGCTGATGCATGAATTAAAAAGTGAGACACATTATTGGGTATCTTCCTGATGAACTAATAAGAAATGTTATCAATTCCTCATGCATTCTTTGTAGATCATCCTTTTAACTTTTCCTTAGCATTTGCAATGTCACCTTCAGTGACTGGCCATGAGAAATAGAGACCATCTGTGTAGTCAACCGTCTTGGGAGGGATGGATAATGCAAGGAGCATGTTCATATGCTAGACATTGCAATTGAAGTGAGCAGGTGGTTCATCCATTGGGTTTAGATGCTTATAGAAAGACTGTCAAAGATCATTACTACTGAGGAGCATTGAGCATGATTTTTGATCAGACCATTCTCAAACAATGTTCCACCACTTCCACATTGAAGAACCATTCAGCAACTTTAAGGTTAGCTGCCTAGGCTTGATGTTCCTTATGTCTTCTACAGTATTCCATAGGTTCTTCCACAGCTGAATGGTCCATTGTAATGTGAGCATTGATATGTTGCCTCATCATGTGCAGTGACCAGATACTTTTGACTTTACAGAGCTTGCAATGACATGGAGAGAGTGACCATCCTACTGGATCCAGTGTGACTGCTTCAGAGTCTCAGGGGGCTGTACAAATGCCATTTGGTGTCTGTGCCATTTGTATTGGTTCTGACCAATGTGCATTGGAGTCAGTGCTGGACAGCAGAAAATGCATATGCATCTATGTAGAAGTGTGAAAATGTAAGCATGATGATATTTTACTTTGCAGTCATTTTTACCTGAACATGTCAGTGCTGTATAAATTTGCACAATGTTTTTGAAATGCTAGCATTAGGGCCTTTTGTCTGTGGTAGGTCAATCTCTCAAAAGGCAACAGTGTCTAGCAATTTCTTGCTGGCCATGTATATTGTCAGCTCAGTGTCAATGGGTGTTCTACTAATCACAGCAGACAGGGAAACTTGCAAGGTAATGTCCTCACTCTCGATAAATGCTTCATCAATCATGGAAGAGAAGTTTTGTGGGCTGCTAAGGTGAACTACAGCAGCAAAGGTAAATAGATGATGTGAAGCATGGAGAGTAATGGCATATAAGGCAATGTACCATGATATAGATGTGCAAGATGAGGTGGCCATGCCATAGAGGTGGTGCTGCATCTGTATGGAGTCATTGGTTGCTACTTTTCTATCCAGAGCCATAGGAATTTGCAAATCATGAAGGGACTCCACTGTTGTTATTTGTGTTGTAAAGGCTAGCAGAGAGCAATGGCTAATATTATGCTCAAGGAACATGATAGTCATAGTAATTTTACTGTGATCAGACTAAAGAGAGGGCATGACTGCTATACAGTCAGTAGAAATGGATGTCAAAGCCAATGCTAACAATGAAAATTGATCAATTGTTGATACTCCATGTTGCTGATAAGCTTGCATAGTAAGGTCTTTGCTCACAAGGAGTTCTTGAAGCCAGCAGTTTCTGAAAGAATTGTTGTGAGTACATTTACATCACTTAAAAACAGAATAGTATACTGATCAAAAATATATCCTTAATTCCAGCAATAGTACTATTCCTCAATTCCATGATATGCTTCCAAACTGTAATATGATGAGGAATCTTGAGCTTTCCTGATGAACTGTGCACATATTCCAAGGAGCACATGGAATGCTAGCTTGTTACTTCTTTAAAAGGTTGATTATAGAGAACAATCCATTCAGCCAAAAGCTGTTTAAATTGTTCCTGTTCAAAGATTTCGTGTTAATTGATGTTGGTCAAACACTTACAAGATAGAAAATATAACATACATTTGTATGTGCAACTTGCTGCTGAAAGGCCTCAAAAATAGTGGCTGTCTTTTTCTTTAGATCAGCCACATCTGTAGCAGCCTGATATAGACTAAGCTTTTTATGGCCAGCCACAGTTTCAATCTCCTCTGATGAAGGTGGGGCTGTTTGATTGTGAAATTGCTTGTAAAAGCAATGCATTGCAGGTACATTTGCCTTCAGATGACTGACAAGACCTTCAAATATGATATATGAATGTAAGAATTGAAGAAACCAATTAAGAACATACTATTTGTACTATAACACATTTTTTGTCACTTTTAGGACCTTCTAATTCTCATAAAGGCATTGATAATATTTATCCTTGTCAGCAGGCTCACTATTAGGACCCTTATGAAGTTGTTCATAGAATAGGTATATAGTGTTATGCTGTAAAAATATTAAGCAAAATAAGCTCAATATTGATAGACAATATTCATACTTTGTGAGAGACTGTTAGGCTTGATGTTGGGGTATCCATTTTATTGGTGACACTGACTTGAAAGGGGGTCTGTGCCAGTATGATATTGGCTGGGTGAGAACTGATCCTATTTATAGGCTGTTTGGTGTTTTTGTGGTGCATAGAATTTCTCTTGCACTTTGTAGATGATGTGAGGGGAATTGTCTTGGATGGAGAAGACTGAGTAAGCTACATGTCACTGATAAGTGAACCATAAAGAAAATATATTAAATAAATAGAAACTCAGAGTCAGAGCTCTTATTCTCAGAATCTTTGAAGCTAGCATCATCATTACCTTCTTGACTGAGCAAGTCAACCTTATAATTTTTGATTTTTGCATGTGGCTTTCCTTGATTTATGTGGTCAAGTGGGCACTGATGGCTGAGATTGGTCAAGGATATTGCCATGGTTGTCAGTTGAGTTGATTGCAGAGAGAGAGTCCTGGTAGTGTGTAGTATTGTGCTGTCAAATGCTGTGCCTGCCTTGAATATGCTCACTGACTAGCCTAGTACTTGAGACAGTTGTTACTGGAGTTTTGCCAGTCTCAGTGTAATACCAAACAATATCTTGTGCATTCTTTAGCTGGCCATTAGGACTGAGAGCACACAAGTCCATCATTTTCAAAAAGGAGTTTTGAAATCTTCTCAAGTTATGCTGTCACCATTTATCTCAACTCAATTCAAGCAAACTACATGGCACAATGTCTTGGAGTTGCCAAACACATTAAAATGAGATTTATTGGTCAACAAAAAAAGCTGATCTATGCAATGAAGACAATAAAACATGTGTTAAGAGCAGTTCCAATATTGCACTCAAGCTTGTTAGAGTGGGGTTGAGGACAAAAATAGATGGATGTAGCAGTGAAATTTACCTTTGCTGCTCTTCAAATCAAAAAATTGGGGATCAGGAGCTTGCAGCATTTTGTAAGTCAACTGCAGAATGTGTAATGAAAAATATGAAGGTAAAGTCTTGAGTTCAAGGCACATCAATCATATGTATTTTAACTATCTAGATTTAACAAATATAAACAACTATATATATGGGTCATATTACCACCTATTATACAGTACAATACAGGTATGATCCACACCATAACCTGTCCTGTAACCTGGACTCACTATGTTGGATATGGTACAGTAATGACATCCATATTACAGTATCTGTATACTGTAATAGATGGTATATGGTTGGCAGTCCTAAATATCAACCAGCATCACCTTTTCTCCACCTCTTCTTGCTCTCCACTGTCTGTCATCTTTGAGATCATCACCTGTCTTCCCTAGAAGTTTGTGGTAACACTCTACTAACAGACCACCTGCAGAAGCAAAGCAGAATGCCAACATCTCAGCAGCTGATGAAGGAGTAGTTTGAGTCTGACAATAGAGATAGACCAGTCTAGATCAAAGGTCTGTGTCTATTTACATGCTCTCAACTGTAAGTAACCTTTGCATTACTAGGTTGTTGTGCATGATCTGGTTTGGAATGTGCCTTTGCTGACTTCTTCATCTTCTGATTTTGGATTAACAGGTCATAATCTTTACAGGAGAAAAAGCCTTCTTCAAGATGAGACATAGCATCAAGATGCACAAGCTTCACCAAAAATTCCTGCTTTTTATGATTTCATTTTGCTCATATTTGCATGATTACTATTCAAAGTTGACTGACTTGTGGCTTAGATTCTTATATTATGGTACTCTGATTAGTGAGGGTCTTGACATAGACAACGATGGTCAGTTGTTCACTTTCACCTTCTCTTGTCAATTTTATCTGACCTTCTTTTTAGACAAAATTGATGTCATGGTGGAACATAAGTCTCTCTCCCTTATCTTTTTATCTTCCAATGAGCTAAACATCTCTGAATCAACAGAGGTCTGTGGCTCTGCATAAAAATGGGTATTTTCCTTTTTATGTATTGCATATTCTTGAGTTGTTTATGACTCTTGAAAGATGAGTATTGTATCACTTATATTCCATGTTGGACTTTGGTTGTCAGTGTCACCATAGTTGTTTATTGTGCATGGTCAGATAATTGCTGCCACCATATTGTGAACAATGGGACATTGTTCACTACTAATATATATATTCTGCTATTTGTAGACAGTGCCCTCAGTTGTTTCTACTGAACTGAGGGTGAGTAAAATACTTATTGCCCTATATTATGCACATACTGACTGTACTTAGTATTGATATTTGGTCTTCCTAGGTACAGTCTAATACTAGTCATTTCTACTAAACTGAGGTATTGATATTTGGTCTTGCTAAATCCTGATCTGGATTTCTACATTCCATACTCTATTTCATATGCTCCCTTAATCATAAAATACAGCTTTTCCTTCAACTTTTTTCAGTTTAGAAAGTGAGTCAACATTGTTTTTTACATATTTAGATAGAAAAATGAAGACAGAGGAGTGTTAACATACAAAGAGTATACAAGCAAATTTCAAAGAATAGCAATAGGTGCAACACATACATCAATGTGGCACAGACTGAGATTTGAAGATATTAGATGTCAGATTATATGATTGATGCACCAGACTTACTGAAACAAACATCTTTGTATAGCATACAAAACAATCAAGCTTCAAGTCTAGTTGACATCATATATGTACAAATGCAAGCAGTTGTGCTGAACTTGACACTAAAAGATATTGATTAAGTACAGAGATTTTGTCACCATCAGAAAAAAATAGTCAAGCAACCAAACATGTGAGTCAGTCACCAATGCTCACTTCAGGAAGAGGATCTGCCTGGCACCACATACACTATAAGATTAGCTATAGAATGAATATGTGGCTAGGCTTCCAAATGTCATGGCTGAAGTTCATAGCTAATCAGGTGCTGGTGTGCTGGTGAGTCCATATAAGGCATTCTTTTCTTTTAGAGAATATGACATACATTTAACATCAAGCCCAAGTTAAAACTAATACTATATATTGATAGTATGATACAGAGTACTGGTAATGAAAAATGCATCTCAAACAAAGATGAATCAGATGTTGAATATGTGTAAAGAACAGCCAGAATTGTAGCACAGAGAACAAGAGGCAAATAAACAGAATTTGGATGTTAAGATAAAACATGAGGATGTGCAATGCCTGCTAAATCCAACTTTATTTATAGATGTTTGTGCTCCTCCAAAAGGTAGCCCCTCAGTGTGGAATTGAGATTTTAGCACATCATCATGATTTTTTAGATGAAAATAATGTGCAAAGGCTTTTCTAAGTCAAATATTCAAGTCTTGGCAAAGACTAATTTTTTGATAAGGAAAGACTCATCTCAACAGATATTTAATAAAAGCCTTGCTGATTGAAATTTTCAAAACAAAGTTGAACATTCTCTTGTAACCAACCTTAACCTTCCTTTATCTTTCTTTGATCTTGATCATTGACATATAATCTAATTATTAATTATGAATACACTTACTTTGATCAGATTAGGTTAGACTTTACTTTACATACAGACAATCACATAGTGTGCTGATTCTCATGTGTGAAGTAAGTCAACTCATAACTTTGGTTGCATTTTTTTTGAATCTCACATTGCAGTGCTTTCAGGATTGTGTGGCATATCAATGCATGCATGATCAAGACCTCAAAACAAAAGATCATTCATTAGTGAATGATCAGAAAATTGTATTTGATGGAACTATACCTAATGAAAAACTAAGACAACAGTTTATTGAATGAACTGGACTGGAGGATTGATGTTCAACTGAACTGTTGGGCATGATTGAACATTACAAAACCAGATGAGGAACAATGAGATGCTCCACCTTACATGCTAGATGGAGACTTTGTAACACTGGTACTGTGATTAGCAAGAGCCTTTTCAACCTTTGCCTCTGCTGAGGGATGAAACAAAACTCCAAGCATGAACAAAGCAATGAAAGCATATACTGACAATATGCATCACCATTTGATGAGTATCATAAACAATGCCATCAGTCTCACCTTGAGGTTACTGAAAGGTATCAAGCCTTATAAGGCTGACTCAAGACACATCCAGCCTTACAAAGGAGGCACTAAGTTTAGTGACCTCAAGGATTGGACAATGGACATATACTACCACTTGGCAGCAAGCCTGTATGGTGGAAACTGCATGGACTGGGAGCATGTATTAGTCCTTTCCAGAATTTCTGGATGGACTAGTTAAAACATGTGCTGCACTACCACTGTTTGAGGCAGCATTGGACCTTCAGGGATATAATCCTTGTTGTGTACACCAGTAAACTCAGCATACAAGGATTCTTCAATACTCTAATTGATCATGCTCAGAATATGGCCATTTACTCAGATGCTTGGACTATTTGTGAGATGTTCCTGAAGGGAATTCCTTCAGATATGCACAAAGTCTTAATCCACAATAATGGATTATCACTATAAATCAATACAGTGGACAAATTTGTTGCCTACACCATATGATATGAACAGTCACTCAAGGCTGCTCATCACTTTGAGCAGCACAGCTCATAGGTGAAGGTCATAACTCAACTCTTTAGATTACAAGAATCCAAAAATGTTGGATATCTTCCTTGCTTGTAACACTGTCATTATAGAATTGCCTCTTACAGATCACACAGTGTAAGTCAGACCAGTCATGGATTCTGCAACACTGGATGAAGTAAGGGTAAAGCTGCCCTTATATTACATAATACACTAGTTATATATGGCATCATCACTTGGTAATGCCAATTAATAAATATTATAATGTAATAATTATAATTATTAGTCTGTTGCATTAACAGACTCACAGTGTTTTGAGTGAGGTGAAAGGCAGGATTCAGCATTCTGCCTCTTGAGACTGAAATGTCTGAATTCTTCTGCTGTTGTGGTTGCATAGATAGCACTGATAGGGTTCAGAAATGGCTGAACATAGAAAACACCTCAATATACACTCCTGATGCAGTGCAACTGGTCACCTGCTGGGAGCACATGATTTTACTTTCACACTCCATTCATACTTACATTCATATTCTATACAAGCTAAATAAGAAAAGCCAAGCATTATAAATTATGTACTACAAAGACCAATTACTTACCATTCCATTCTTACTGTACAAGTTTTCCATTACCTATGTTGGCAATACACTCCCAATATAAGACAATCTCACTTATCAATATAACTGATACAAAAACAAAGCATTATGGACTATTCCACATTACAAAACATTACTTACTTTTTGATATAAAAACCCTACTAAATTTAGACTACAACACAAAACTCTTTAAACTATACTGCTCAGCTACTGCTCTTCTGAGTAAAAGTCTTCTTGCTCTACATGTTTCTTGTCCTGCACAACCCTAGTCCAGGGTTCTTCTCTCCTAAACACCTGCTATTGGGCAAAACCCCATCACTAGTGTGCTAGCCAAGTTGGCCATTGAACCCCACATACTGCCAACTACTAATAGTGTTCCCTCCCAAAACTAGTACTTGACACTAAACAATTCCCTTTCACATTAAATTTCCTTCTCCCTCTACTCCCTATACTCTTCCTGATCATCCTTCCAATGGTATAACCATTTGAGTAGTATTCCCAATCACCTCATTCTTTAGTCAACTATAATCACTAAACCTCTTCTCACTAGATTCTCTTTTTCCTTTCCATTCTCTACTTCTAAGCCCTTTACAGTACAATTCTAGTACCTAGAAACCTGCCAGAATGAGCCCTTGCAAAACACACTAGTGCACTCCTACCACAAAGACCTGCTTATCTGGGTTGTTGTGTCCTTCAAAGTTGTCTAGCTCCTCAATCATGACACATGTCTAGACCAGGTTGCACATCATCAGTGCAACCACTTCTAGTACCACTAATAGTGGTATATGAAAATGGAGCAGTTAGCTCTAGGCCAATCCATTCCAGTCAAGTGACTGGAGTCATAAAGGGATAATATCAATGACTTGGAACAGTTGTCAGTTTCCTTAGCTGCTGTAAATTGGGCCTAGTTGAAAGTAATTGGACCTGAATAATATTGATGACTTGGGATACTTGTTATTATCCAGGTTTGCCCAAGCACAGTGTACTAGTGTGCATGACCTCCTCCTCTACATCCTTGCTTCAATCAAGCAGTTGGTCAGTGGCATCAGCTGCTGTGGTGCTTTCACCACTACCCTCAAGCATAGGTGATGGTTGGACAGCACTAGCCATTGGAGTCATCTTCACATCAGCTGTCAATGGTGGTGGGTGTGTGCTTCCAGATGGAGTGCTGAATGTGGAAGCAGGCACACTAGTTGTGTCTGTGCTAGTGACTGTACTAGTCATTAAGGGAGAGTGTTCAATGTTGCTGGCCCTGATCAAAGGATTACTGGTTCCTTCAGCAGCTGGGCCTGACTGAGAGGGGAAGCCAATGGAGGCCTCCATGATGGATAGTGGGTGGTTGCAGAGGAACATGAAGATACTGTTCTCTCCATATCACAGCCAGGGACTCTTCTCCAAGGGTTCATGGTGTTCTTCCTCCTAGATTTGAATGAGAACACGTAAGTGTTCTTGATTGTTGCCAGTGGGTGTGTATTATTCATCATACCTGTGCATATGAGAGGGCTCTCTGAATTGTCAAAGAAGATGATAATAATAATCATCATCATCAATACACTGATACAGTGATAGCATGCTCGGTTGCCTAGATGCATACTAGAGAGAGACCTACATGAGCCTTCTTTCCAAGACACAAACAGCCTATAGAAGAATATATGTAGGTTGTAAGCTACCTATAAAGAATTTACAACAATTCTAAAGCACAAATGTAAAAGGCAGGTTCTGATAGGTTCCTAAAGATTCAACAAGTAGGCAATGTAGAGATTGCTTTTAGCTAAGTAAGCTACTCAGTTTATAAAGAGACTATTTAATAGTGGTGCTGGATAAGGGGGGTAGTTGTGGTCAGAAGTATATGTGCCTGCAAAAACCTCCAAGGTGCTAATCCACTCTCTTTGAAGTCAGTGTTGCCAACACTTCTTACTGACAATTGTTGCTGACAATCTTGCTGACTGTTATTGCCAACAAGTTTGGCAACTCACTCAGTGGCAGTGGTGAAGGTGCTCTGTAAATGAAAGGTATCTACCTAGCTGACATTTTTTGCTGACAGTTTGCTGCTGTCAATTTTGCCAACTATTCTGGTGCCTAAGTAGGCAGACTTGGTGGATGAGGTGACAGCGGCAATGGGCTTGGCTTGTGCAACTTTGAATAGGAGGGTAGATGCCCTGGACAGGCAGATTTGCAGGGCTCCCAACCAAATTAGCTGCTATAAAGCAAAGGCGGCAGCTAAGTTTTTGAAATATAGAGCTAAATTTTCAAGACATAAAGAAGGAGTGAACCTCCTTGCATTAAACTATGTCTCAAAAGGCATGGCGCTTTGCAACTTGACACTTGGCATGGGAATAAACTATGCCTCAATAGGCACATATAAAATGCCACAAAAGGCAATGTAGTTGCTTGGTGACAGTTGCCTAGCACATAGATGCCTCAGAAAGGCAATGTAGACTTGAGCCATAGAGAGACTTGGCAGAAGTGGTGCTAGTGATGGCTGCTAACTTACTGCGCAAGAGCAATTTAGAGCATAGAGTATAGAACCATAGTGTGAGGGTGAATTCCTCTCATAGAATGTTGTTATTTTCCTACTTTTAGTACAACTTATATACTACTAGAGTGGAGCAATTGGTAAGCTTTTCTTTTCACCTACTATCCTAAATATATACTAATTTTTTCTTATTCTGATAATATGGAAATGTTAATGCTGTCAAGTAAAGCCTATGAGGTCATAGTAAGTCTTTTTTAGACAGCTTTTCTCTATGCTACTCTTTTTTCAAGAAAGAATGTATTACTTGACATGATTTTTGATTTTAGCAAGTCACATGTCATCATGTGATAAATCATGTGACTTATCATGTCACACAAAACAAGAAAAATTTGAAATTAATAACTATTCACAATTAGAACTTTTTGAGGCTTATCAACAGGTCAGTATGCATGGCACTGTCTGATCAGTGGTGATCTAGATAGTGTAGATGTGGTCTACCCACACTGCTGGGATCCTGTTCACTAGCAACAAACAAACAATGTCAATGTTACTGAGATTCTGAGCCTAGTAAGGCTCAAGATGCAACCTTTGCAGGGTAAAGGTTGCTGAATTAATCTCCTCAAAAGAAGCACTAAAATGAAGGTGATTGTAATCGTCAATTGCTTCCACATATAATTAAGGGTGGACCACAACAGTGGCTCACATCCTCATGAGCACTGCACATGCAAGAGTGGCAGTAGGGGCCAATGCACATCCAAGGATGTATCCAAAAGTCAATTAACAATTGACTTACATAGCAACGTCCATGATGACACCAAAGAAGGAGTTTGTGAACCCTGAATAACTGTGGTGCAGGATATATTGTGCCCATAGGTCAATGAAAAAATGGTGACTAGTAGGCACTTGTACTAGTCCTGCCCTATGTATGGGCATGTTGAGGCATGCTCTGAGCTTATCCTCTTCTTGGCCAGCTTCCCACACTGGTGCTGACATGATGACTTCTTTGTTGTTGGAGTTGCCTCAGTTAACAAGTGGCATGGGTGCAGCATAGGCCAGTGAAAACATATAGGTATATAGGTCATAGACTCATGGACTCTAATGAGTCTTTGAGGCACATTACAGAAAAATTCCATGGACACCATTGTGATAGGCTTGTCATGTTCTGCTTTCTTGGCCTTCTTGAAAAAAGGCCCTGCAGCACCTTGAATTTTGTGCATGTGGAAGATTGGCAGATCAGGAGCTGCCAAGGACAAAAAGTCTTCTGACTTGTCCATCTAGTCTTCACTCTGAGGCACATCATCCTCAGAGTATGGCAAGACTGAGGCTCTAATCTCAGGTCCACTTGCTAAAGATGGCAAAGGTTCTGTTTGACAAGCCTTTTTTGGCTTGTGGGAAGGCTGTGGAGGGGAAGCTACATGCTTCCTCTTTCTCAAAGCCTGATAGAAGAGGTCTGCATGTGCCTCATTCCTTTGCTAGCACATGGTGTCAAGTTCATTGAGAACTTGCATAAACACCAACTGTTCATCTGCAGCTGCAGACAGCTCCTGCTTTTTCTCCTTCTCCTTACTCTTGCTCTTGGCAATGGTCTGGGCCCTGTCCTTAGCTGAGTCTCTCTGCACACTCTTGCTCTTGGATTTAGGTTTGGTTCTGAATAGTTATACCACCTGATAAAAGGTTCTGACAGGATCTATGCTAGTGCTTGGATGCTCCTGACTCTAATGGGGTGATGGATGCTAATGCATCCATTAAGTGAGGGTAGTATGACTTGTTGTTCACCTCCATGAAACCAGAGTGAGATGGCATCTGGGGAGGGTGCATCTGCCCTTCCATTACTGGTGTTTGGCTTAAAAAAGCCATAGCAAAAACTATTGTCACCTGCAAGACCATATACTAGCTGTACTTAGGCAACCAGAATTAGGGGTTGTGGGGGCATGAAGGGTGGCATCATCTTTGATGCCACCTCAAGCCCTTGCCTTGATGATCCCTCTACAAATTGCAACAGAAACACATTTTTTTGTCTCTGCCCTTCTTGTCCCTCGCTTCTCCTCCTTCTAGAGCTCTGCTCAAAGCTTTAGTATTGGTTAAAAGGGTTCCTTGAACCCTTCCCAGCATTGTAGTTATCTTGAATTTGTTAGAAGCTCATAGTAGTCAGTGTTAGTAAAGACACAAGTTTATCTTCATTTATCGAGAAATTTGTATTGCTGATGGCCATGCTGATGACTGATGTCACCTGACCTCATCTGATTAATGACATCAGTCAGATGCATCTGATCAGCTAACTTGGGCCTTAACACCTTGCATTTTTAAATGCCTGTCAAGAACTGCTAGGTCCTTTCAAGATGGTAGCAACTCCCAAGTGATGTCACCAAGGCTCCATTGGACCTCAAATTCCAGGCCATTGCTTCCTCAGTGATGGCCAATAAGTTCATCCATGAACTATTTATAGTCATTTAGTGCCTCAAAATCATAGAGCTCTGGCATAGCACTATTGATGTAAGAGAATTAGCTGTCTATAGGAACCATATCCACTACTCTACCACTCTACTCCCTTCCCTAGGAGGCAGCAAGCAGCAGGCAAACCAGGCACCAGGGTGCTGGCAGGTCAGAGGAAGGCAGCAAGCGAGAGATGTGGAGACAAGGGCAAGGCAGGAGCCAAGGCCATCACTGGAGGCACTCACAATTGTATCAGTGTGTAGACTCAGAGACACTGCTATTGACAGAACTGGGGATGTACCATGCCCCAGTCCATCCTATATACTACATTGACTAGTACTATGACTAATCTCTATATGCTAAGCAGGAGCTGCTGACTACAAGCTATTAGCTAAGCAGGCCAGTATGTATTAGTGATGTGTAATCATCAACTATCAGCTGATGTACTAGACTTACTGAGCATGCCAATGCCAAGAGTGCTGACATGAGCCAGACTTACTAATCAAAGCTTGGTAAAGGCTGTACTAGTGACGTAGGGTGGCCATGAGCTGGGATACAGCTAGAGTTGCTGGAGAAGGTGATGCTGAAGATCTGGAGCTAAGCTAAGCTAGAGATGGACAGTCAGAGACTAGTCTCCTGACAATTGGAAAACATTGCATCATCACTTGCTTAATATGGGTGCAGCAATGACACATGAAACTTGAAAATGAGTCATCACTCCTGAAGTGCCTGTGACAATTCCAGCACATAATTTGAGATATCACTAAATGCCTCAACAATCTTATATGGCTCAATCCATTTTAGACAGAGCTTCCTTGCTCTGCTCTTCAGAAGACCCAAGTTTTGACTGGACAAGTACACAAGTGCACCTTCTACCAGCTCAGAGTCTTCCCAGCAATAGGTATTAGCCTTTCATATATAAAAGATGTGAGCTTCAATGATTACATCATGAGCATCTGCCAGGTTCATTAGAACCTGGCAGGCAAACTCTGTTATGCCCCTAGAGATCACTGAATCTGACTGGATTTCCTTAATCATAGAGGGCATATACCCACTGCCCAATTCAAATGGCACATATTGCATTGTTTCAAAAATACTTGCATTGATTGCAAACTTGGTGAGATCAATATAATTCTCTCAATTTTTCTAGTCTGAACATACCACCATCCAAAGTATCTGGCCAATGTTTCAGTTGGCCTGGTCTGTCTGACCATCCATCTGCAAATGAAAAGATGTCAACATTAAAAGCTTGGCTTCTAATATCTTGTGCAATTCACACCATCATTTAAATGTGAACTTTGAGTCTCAATCACTCACAATCAAGCTTAGAAGGCCATGTAGCCTCATGATCTCATGCAAGTAAATCCATGACAGCTGGGATGCTGTCATGGTTGTGTGCACCAGAATAAGGTGCACCATGCTTATCATCCATTATATAACTACCTAGAGGTAGTTATGCTCCTTGGACTTTGTTAATGGATCAATACAATAAAGTCCATTTCAATCAAGTCCTAGAGTTTTATGGGAATGGACAGAGAATGAAGTTTCCCTGCAGGCACTTTGTTGAATTCTTTATCCTGCTGACATGGAGAACATGTCTGGCAAAACAAGTGTGTGTCTGCTAATATAGATGGCCACCAGTACCATCTACAAATATACTCTGTAGTGCATTAAACACTAAAGTGTTCCAGAGCATGGTGTACCTGGTCAAGAATTTAGAAGATAATCTCTTAGTTGCAAGGTACACACAATACCTTATTCACCACCAAATTCTTGGTCCAGCACAATCCATGCTCTACACAAAAGGATTTATAATCCTTTGGTGACTTCAATACCTCAGTAAACAATTTGTTGTCACTATATCCTCTTCAAATACAATGCAGAAATGCATTATCTGACCAGTCAGGGGGAGCAGTCTGATGGGTGGCACTAAATAGCACCTGTCTAAGCTGCACATCCTCCTCCATCAGATCATTCTGACCTGTGGCCTTATTAAAACAGATGCTTTAACTACCATGAAGCCTTTTGGCCTCCTGATCCTGCTCTTCAACTTGGTCTCACAGCTATATACTCTGCTGTGGGTATATCCCATACATGTAACTCTGCTACATACTTGCAAATTTTATCCATCCATAGTAGATGTGAGTCATCTCCATCTGGGTTGATGTGAATGTTGGCTTACACACAATCATAGACATGATATGCATCTTGTGGTGTGTCTGATTCAAAGTAGCATGATAAACAATCTGCTATTTTATTCAGTTCTTCCTTTACATAAGTAATGTTGAAATTCAATTTCAACATATAGTCCATCCACCACCTCTGATGGAGTGACAAGGTTGTTTGAGTTTGAAAAACTCAAGGGCTTTGTGATCTGTGATTATATGGATCTTATACTCTAAAATCTTGTCTTCTCATTTTATCAGGGCCTTGAGAATTGCTAAAGTCTTGAGCTCATACACAGCATAGTTGCACTGGGCATTAGTGAACTTCTTTGACATAGACCCCATGGAGCAACATTGTTGTCATGTAGGACCTTGTTTGTACATGGTTCTGATGCCTGTCTTTGAGGTGTTGCATATGAGTCATATCAGATCTTCCTTCTAAGGATCTATAGGCCAAATGACCAGTATTCTATTACAGATTCTTTAATCATGTCAAAACACCATTGATAGATGGGTCGCCAATGAAAACATAACCCATTCTAGGTTATTGCCATCAATTGCCCAGTGTACACCAAAATATTGGGCAAGAAATTCCTGATATAATTAACAAGTTTTACAAACTGTTGAATATCATTGTGATTCTTAGGAGTATGCCACTCCTGTATACAATTAAGTTTATCCACATCAGGGTGGATTCCACAATCATCAATTATGTGACCAAGGCACTTGATGCACTCAGCATATAGCTTGCATTTCTTCCACTTGAGGTAGAGGCACACCCTATGTAGTCTTTCAAAGACTATGCATAAATGTGCTTCATCCTCTTCAATGAAGTCTGAGAAGATGAAAATGTCATTTAAATACACATGCATAAACTTTCTAATGATGTCATAAAAGATGAATGTCATTAGGTGTTGGAAAGGTTGCAGGCACATTACAGTCATTGATTTGCATGATATTGCTGTGATATGTACCTATAATGGTCATAAACACAGTTTTTGGGATGTCACTGATGCAAATTTGCATCTGTTCATAGACATCTGTCAGGTCAATTTTTGACCTGATCTTAGCCCTGAAAACATCCTCTTGGTCTGGCAAGGATATTATGTCCTTGATTGTGTCTTTGATGCATGTCTAACACCATCTGTAACAGCCCATCTTTTTTAGGAATACACAATAATGGCATAGCTTAATCAGCTGTGCATGGCTCCCACCACTTTGCATGAATGTAGCAGTCAATCTTGTCCTGCAGTTGGTCTTGCAGCAATTTCAGACATTATAGCATGAAATAGTGGTAGCACTTATGCTTGTTTATAAGATTTATCTTATGGTTTACTTCCCTCCATGGAGGAAGCTCCTCCTTAGTACTATTGAAAATGTCCTGAAACTTGTTGTATCATTGCTGCCTTAGTTGAGGAATATCTTCCTTGGACAGCTTGGAAGGGTCAGGCATTCACTTGTCTTTCTTTGCCCAGGGGATTCTACATTGCTCTGGAGGTAGCATAGGACACTCATATTTATTGCACAGTACCATTAGATGAATTTCCAATTCATCTGAAATGTTCAGCCTATTTGGAGGGCTTGGTGTCCTTCATGGATATGGCAAGTATTTGAACTTGCTTGGCTCAAAAAACTCATTTGGTCTCACTTGCTGATATGCTCCCTCCTCTAGTGAGGGCCTCTGCATTTCTCCTCTAATAGTCAGGTCAGCTATGACCTAGTTCCATTCTTCTAGTATTGTATGCCCACTCCAGAGTTGGCTTAAGAACTGGCCCCTCAGCCTCCTGGTTGCTGAATCTGGCTTGGCCTCAAACAGTGGTAGAGGCATGTTGCACATGCACATCTCTTTTCCAGGTTTACAAGTATTTCCATTGTTGTCAACTAATGAGTTGACTACACAGACTGTATCTCTCAGCTCATCAGTGAGGGCAAATAAGGCCTTGCTGTCACTATCACAAGTATAATACTTATTCTCATACATTTCTAAGTCAACGTATTCTTTCTCAATGTCATTCTCCTCACTATCCTCAAAAGCATTATCAGCCTCTTCCTTTGCAGGAACATTCTCCTGCTCATTATTGGCCTTGTCAACATTGGTTGGCATAGTAGTATGAGCCATGCAAATGTATTCTTGAGGAGCCAGTTTAGCCAGCTCCATACATTCCCTGGCAAAATGACCCCTCTTGCCACACTTGTAGCAGTTGGCATCAGCCCTAGCATGCTTGCCAGGTCCAGCAGGAGTTACTCCTCCTAGTCTCTAGTTCAATTTGGTCAGTCAGATAAGGCCACCACTACTGTCTTAGGAGTTAGTGGTTTAGCTTCCAAATGCAGTCCTGCAGGCCTAACAACCTTTGCTGGTCATTTGATGGGAACATGGCTACTCAGAAGTGGCAGACTGGAACATTTATCTAACATCATTTCCAATTTGAATGAGTGGGCAGCTGCCAAGGAAACAACCTTCCCTGAGCGTTGCCTTGAGCACTCTAAATAGTGCACAGCAGTCTTTATACTTAATTTATAAGCCTTAGCTTTGGCTACAAACTCCTCCACAGTTTCACCTCTGAGGCAAGTCCACCATCATAGATTAGCACCACTAACATATCAGAGGATATTTCCTTCAAGAAACGCTCCTAAATGGTAAACTCACCTAGGTATATGACCATGTTCTGTGCATAGTCAAGCAGGGTGTCATAGAAACCCTGCACTCCCTCTTCCATGATGTATAGAGCATCATGGAATGAATCCTAAGCATCCTGCATTGTGGATGGTTGTACAAATCAATTGTACAGCTCCAGGACCACATCCTCAAATGTTCAGTGCTGCTGTCTATTGACATGTACAACATGTTGCAGGTACCATTTTAAGGTGGACTCCTTTAAGAAGTCCATCACTATCAGCACTTGTTCATGGTTGCAGCTGTTGCCACTATATTGCACCACTACATGAAAATGCAGATGCTGAGAAGCCAGTTCTCCAAGTTACTAAACTTGGCTAATCCAGCATATGGAGTAACAGTTTTTGACAAATCACTCCTTGGTTTCTGACCATCAGGAACACTCATTTGGACAACTAATAGCTGTTCAATCACTGCATGCAATTGGTCATGCATGGATTGGCAATGATATTCATGGGCCTCCTCCACACCTGGTGTGGTGAATCACCCACAATGCTAGGGAGGCATACTATACCTCCCTGAGGATTGATTAAGTCCTTGAGATGGTCATCTTGGATCTTTTCCTTCATACAGATTGTCATTCCCTGACCATCACCCATTGTCTCTAGAATCAGGGGGGCCACAATTGGGTAGGGGTGGCCCATGTCTTGGTGGAGGCAGTCCTCTACCTGGTCCATGCTTGGAGGGAGGTCTACTCCCTCCATTGTCTGATCTAGCAGGAGACAATGGCAGTTCCTCAGGAGCTCCTCCCCCTACAGAACCTATAGGCTCTTTTGAGGGATGCTCTTTCAGTCTCTGCCATCCTCTGCCCTCAAAAGCCCAGGCATCATAGGCAATGCCATTCTGGAAGACCATGCCTTAGTCATCAATTAGGGAATGTTGATACTCCCTCAGATCCCCAATACACATGTGTTAAAGCACAATATGGTTGTTCCATGACACAGCACACTCTGTGTATGTGTTGGTCACCTGCAAGCCTTGTGTTCACTCTGTCACTCCCTTGGAGCAGCTTCAGTTGAGGCTGCCTCAGTGGCCCTCAACCCTCCAGCTGCGACTTGTTGATGGCACATCACCACAGCCTAAAATTCCAAGTATGTGGATCTAATGGCTGCCCTTTTTATACTTGTTATCTGAGTACAGTATTTTGTAACTTTGGCACCTCTTTTCGACATGTTGACAACAAGAAACAACTGTAACTGGATCGTTACATTATAATGACCTATTAGGTATTTATCACACAGGGTGATGTTATGTACATCCCATATCGTATTACATAAGATAACTTCTTGTATTCACAACGTATCTAGTCAATACCGATATTGTGGTCTGATTCAGCTACTGCATGATATACACAAGATAGTTCTCTCTGTAGCCACCAGCTACATTTTTTTGAATCTTCTGCTATTGGCTATAGACTCTAGGCTCTTGCTACTACTTCAAAAAAAACTCATCTTACTCATCAAAATCCTCAAACTTTTCTGGTGCCACGTCACAGAAACAAACTTGTCTCATGACTGGTACAGATGATCCCATACATCAGGCAGATGATGCAGGTGTGTCACCTGCACCATGAGCTGGAGAGACGCCAGAAGCATCAGTATACAAACCCCTGCCCAAGCAGGATGACTCAGATCCTCGCAATGTTAGTGCAAGCTTTGGAATGCCTGGAGGATTATCTGTATCACAGATGAAACCAATCTTGAACCCTGGCGCTTGGCCAGAGGAGAGAACGTTTGCTTCAGGAGCATTGCCATTGCTCGTTTACCCAGAACTACCCAAGCGTATTGGACAGCAGTGAAGGAGTTTGGACAGTCTTTCCCAGTTTGGAGAAATGGCACAGAGCGGCGCATACGCGCATAGTACACCCTTTAGGCCATCCCAGACAGTGCCTCTATGAATGGAGGTGGTAGGCGAGGACCAGTTGTTGATGCATACAATGCAATACCAGATGATTAATCCTGATTGGACAGGAAGGGATGACAACACTGCTAGTGAAGTGAAACAGGTGCCATCCATGCCTCCTGCTGGAAGCAACCAGGAGAAAAATGGCCAGAAGCCACCGATGAGGCACAAGAGCCTGCCAGGAGTGCTGGTTGAGGAACCAGACCAAGA
>JABAKA010024172.1:0-22870 GCA_018857285.1 Termitomyces sp. Mi166#008 | reverse complement strand
GATCTCTGCAGCTGTTGGCGGTGGATGCAGTGTAGCAGCATAGATCCTATCACCTACCTCTATAGCCTTGTCTGGAGACTCTGTGTAAGAGGATCACTGTTTATGGAAACCCTAGCAATCAACCCACCACTCTACCCTCTTTTTTAGGAGGCAGCAAGCAACAAGTGAGCCAGGCATGAAAGCACAGGCAGGCAAGGAGGTGGGCAATGAGCAAGAGGTGTAAAGGTGAGAGTGAGGCAAGAGCAAAGGCTGTCACTGAAGGCACTCACAGTTGTGTCAATGTGTAAACCCAGTGGCACTGCTATTGTCAGGACTGGGAATATACCATGCTCCAGTCCATCCTATATACTATATTGGCTAGTATAGTAACTAATCCCTATATGCTAAGCAGGAGCCACTAACTACAATCTATTCACTAAGTATGCCAGTATGTAATAGTGATGTATAATCAACAATGATCAGCTAAGGACACTAGGCTTACCAAGCATGCCAAGACCAAGGGTGCTAACATGAGCCAGACTTACTCACCAGGAGTGGTAGAGGCTGTGCTAATAATGTAGGGTGGAGCTCGAAGGCCAGCTGACCCAAGTGGTGGTGAAGATGGAGATGAGAGGTGTCAGGATAGGGCCAGATGGCCTGGGAGACAGCTAGAGTTGCCAAAGAAGGTGATGCTGAAGATCTGGAGCTAAGCTGAGCTAGAGTGGATGGTTCAGAGACCAGTTCCCTGATATTCTGGATTCAAAGCACTGATAAACTCACTCTTACATCCATTTTCCTGCTGAGTTTCACTTTCCATGCCCCATACATCCTTGTAAAGGGCCTCTCTATGAGGAAATGCCAGGGAGAGAGGATCCAACAAGTCAATGTCAGCAAAGAGAATATGCCCTACATGACAAGCACATATGGCAGCATGCTCATGGACTAATGCTCTGTGCTTCTCTTGGACCTTGTTGGCACAAGTAGAACAATGCCAAGGGCACCTACTCATGTGCACCTCACCCTTTGACCAATTAATCTCTGGATTGTGCTCTCAAAGCCAAGTGAAGCCCAGGATCATGTCTTGCTTTCCAAGGGCTAGTGACAGCAAAGATGGCATGTTCCAAATAAGAGCAGTAGTGCAGAACAAGATCCACCACAAAGCAGATTTATCCTGCTTCATTAAGAGTGCCATTGATGTTGTATACAGGGGAGTGAAAGAGAGGTCTAGTGGTCAGGCAGTGTTGTTTCATATAGTTTACATCAAGAAATAAACCTGTTGCATCACTATTGTACGAAGTAGTGATGCTATTGAGATTTGAAGCACTTTCACCTGTTCTTGTGATGTACCATTGCTGTCAGAGGACTTATCTCTCTCCACTTTTCACCTCTCTGCTCTGCTATGATTTTTCTTTATTATTCTTCTTCAGCCCTCCCTTTTGGTCCTACTTTTAGCTCTCTAGCTTCAATCCTACTCTGTCAATAATCCAAACAAGTTTCTAATCTAGCAGACCAGCAATGTCTGGCAACTTTTGGAGTTTGATCATTTTCAAAGATTTGCCCCTTTAGGCCTTCCTTGTGGCTGGCTGTGGCTTTTGTGTATTGTACATTTCCTTTCCATGCATAAGAAGCCTCTGAAGCATTGCTCCTGGCATAGAGAATCCTCAGACTTGTTCTTTTTAGATTTTCCTCTGCCAGGTGAGTAGTTAGACTGGTAATCATCTGTACAACACTCAATATACTTTAGATTTTCCTCTGCCAGCTGTGTGACTGAACCACAGTCCCCAGAGGTTGCCCTTACAATTGAGGTGGTTGTAAGACTAATGACCATGATGGCAACAGATGTAAGATCTGAGAAGACCAACCATTTGAAGGCCTCATGATAACAAGGAGAACAACAAATCACAGAGCAACAATGAGTCAACCAGACATTATGGATATTAGCTATTTAGATACAAGTTACATAGAACATGGTCAATGTCAATGCTGCTGGCCACTGACATGGCAGGAGTTTGTTGCAACTGCCATAGTTGTTATATAGATAAAATAACAATTATTTTTACAATACCTTTGTAATTTTTCTGTAGCAAAAAATGTGAACCCTTTATTGACAATTATGATGGAATGTAAACTTATTCAAACTGACAAGGATACCTGGATTGTAATAAAAATTCCAGCTGTATTTGTGCACCAGGTCCATAGAAGTTAAATTAAAAAAATAAACTACATGATATCAAGGGTAGTATGGTGATATTATTGTAAAAACTATCAATGGATATATCACCAAAATCAGCAGTATTTGAGGGATGGATCAATTGTGATTATATTGAGAATAACTTTAGCATATAACTGAGGGATGTACAACATCAATGAAAAATCAGTAGGTTCAGCATCAATCCAACCCACATCATCTGCCATACATGAAGGTAGGCCATGAGTTCATATAATTTCTTGTCAAGGAGTGGTGAGCACCACTTCCAAAGAAAGTTTGCTAACCTCTTCTTTGATTGTGACTTAGCAATGCTGAAGTCTGTTGACCTCTGTCACCAGCCAACTTTTTGCAATTGCAGGTGTGGAAATGGCAGTCTTCACTGCCAACAATACCTGGGTAAGTAACCCTGATGTTTAGTGTTGTCAGCAGGCTGCAGCTTGTCAACAAATATAGTTGTCTTGGGATTCATTTGTCTGTTTAGGTGCCTGAAGCAATTCAATAGCTTTGGTTACTCCATAAGCTGGCACTGGCCAGATTGCCTCATATAATATGGATCCTGTCAGTGTGACAGTCAACCCTCCAGATCCTTGCATAGCCTTATGTGACAGGTATTGTTGTACTTCAAGCTTGAAGATTCAAGTATGCAACTCCACATAATCAGCTGTATCAGCTGCTGGGATTTGCTGTCCCCTCTGCCCCATCATCTCAATGTGCTTCAGCACATATAACTGCAGATGCTGGTGCATCATAGCCTTAGGAATAGCATACTTATCCATTACTAGCTGTAATTGCACAGCTAATGTCAAGTATGTTTGACTATTCTCTTCTTCATCTTCATCTGAGGACACTTCTTCATGGATACTACCAGTGTTCTCCATGTCCAGTAGTTTTCTCAGACTTTTTGTCTGGACTTCAATGCCTTTGGGACCTTGCCCAACTTTCCCAAAGTCAGGGTCTGCCCCTTTAAGCTCATCAAATAACAAGTGCCCCTCTTGCCTAACAGGTTGATATTCCCCTATATCTATGGCTATAGCCACAGCCTACAGCTTTGAATGGCAAACTCTGTGCTGGCTCATTATCCTTCACCAAGTCTGTAAACTGGGTGGTTATCCTCAAGTCTGTTCTTAGGTAAAACTACCTTCAAAGCAAGCTGAGGTTGGCTCAATGGCATAGTGATATGTGGTCAGGATGACTAGTCAGTCATCTTATCACTAGTTGGTTGCACAATGTTCAGCATCCATGCTACTGACAAACCTTCAGGCATGCCAAACCCATCTTTACAGGCTGATCCAGGATTTTCTCCTGAGGCAACAGTCCTCTTAGACAAAGGTGTGTATTTTGAGACCTCAGCTTGCTGGGATCCTTGCAAAAACATGTTTGCATTGCTCAAGTTGCCAGGCAGATCACCAGACATCATAACATCTAGATAGTGTTCTGAGGTGGGGGTATGCAAAGCAACAAAGTTTGATAGATAGAGAGAAGCAAAGTGTTAATTTTTGATAGCTGAGAGCTGAGATCTGATAGCTGAGAACAACCAAAGCTAGTTGATTCAAAAAAAAATGTAACGTGGTCATGTTACTAAAAACTTGTTGCTTACTTTCATGCAACCAGTCCATGATATTGACTATGTATGTGTAGTAAAACAAATGTTAGGGATTATATGATATAACAAGTATTTACATGTGCCAATTGGTACATCAAGATAAGATGAGATGAAAATATGAGCAAGAAAGCATGGTACTCTGCACATGCTCATTATGCATATGAGGCATCTGTTTTGTCTGTTTCAGCAGGGTGTCAGAAATAGGGCACTGCGAAGAATGTGCGTTAGTTCATCTGTAGACCTGATTATATGCAGTATCAAGGATCTGAGAAACAATTGTCTCCACCCATGGAAGCAAAACACAATTGCTATGTGGGGAAAGATGGGGGCCAAAATGGCCAAGTCAATCACTATGTGCACAGTGCAACCATGTCAATTAAGGAGCAACTGAGTTCCTTTTTGTCAACCTTTTTAGCTCCACACCATTAGGGTATCCCCTCATGTAGCTACTCACCAACAGCGGGCATCATCAATCACATCTTCACAGGACATGTGTATGATGAATCAAGTGCTTTTCACACTGTGTGAAGTTCAGAAAAAAAAGTGAAAGCCCACACACCTGTGGGCACACTCAATGATTGGTTCACACCTGCAAGAACTAGCACAGTGTGTCTATCCCAGAGTCTAACAGAGTACAAGCAGTAGTAGTGTTACGATGTTAAAAACTGGCGAATACCGATCCACGATTACAGATACAGAAGTATCATGATCTCTTAAGAAACCACATTTTGCAACTCCTGTGGTTTTGCAATCCAGTACATGTGATAGTAATTGAAGAAACAGGGAGGTCAGATAAGAAATTACATTGGCAATGTACATGACATGACATAGATATATACAAATAACTGCGCTTATACAATTCTATTCCAACAAATCGTCTGTGCCATCTATCGTTGTTAGCGAGAGCTCGGACTTCGAAGGGATATATGATCAAAGCAAGTTCCAAAGCACTAAATAATAAGTTAGTTGTCTTATTCAACCTCCTCCAATATCCTGTGAGGCAGACAGAGAGCAAGGTAGAAAGCAAAACCAGACAGAACGAACAGGATGACATAGACGCCGTATCCCCCAAAGATTCCGTGGTCCACAGAAAAGGCAAACAAAGAGGTTGCCATGGTTGGTCCAATGGCTCGCGCCACCGATACAACGGTTTGCGAAAGCCCATGAGTCGCACCGAGGGAACGTTTGTTCGGCGCAGAAGCCGTAATACACGTGAGTACGCAGCCTTCGGTTCAAAATCAGAGGAGTTTAATATGCTTACAAGAGTGACTAACCAAATGACATGTCCGCAAGTGTCATCAGTCCAATAATACAGGCGATGCATACCCAAGTAAAGGCATTGACACCGAACTCTTGGGCATTCAGACTGATAATGGGGAACAGAACAAAGATGGGCGAGAACGCAGCGACGGCGGTGAGGAACATTCGACGAATGCCCGCAATACGAACTAATGCCGGGAAGACAAGGATTTGGATTATTCCAGTGGAGGCTCCGTATAATCCTATAATATAACCAATTGTGTGAGGTTTGAATCCAAGACCGCCGACGTTTAGGGGCATCGCGAGGAATAATGGAAGTAGGGCATCAACCCCAATATTGAGAAACGCGATAGACATATAGTTGGCAATTGAGAGGATTACGGGGTAGTAGACGAGAAGCTGACGGAATGAGACGGGTGGATCGTTGTCTTGGTGGAGGGTTTCTTCGCTGGGGGATGAACGAAGTGTCGAATATGAGATTGTCTGCGTGAAGATTAAAGACCATAGTAGCAAGATGATAAAGGAGTCAAGTCATACCTCTTTGAAAAATATTAGGGCGATACCAAACGATACTAAGGCAAAGGCCGCGGTAACGAGGCAGGGGAGAAAGTAGGGGTACTGTTTCCAGAATGTACCCGTGAAGACGTCAGGAAAGCGATCCGCAGGTCGTGAAAACGTCCCTCCAATGAGAGGTCTGGAAACATTATCAGAAAGAAAGTGACCTAATAACGAAGACGGTGGGAACATACCCGAGTGCTGCACCAACTGCCCATACCCCTGACAATAAGGAAAACCCTAGTGAGTGGTGAGACACCTCGGTCAATTCACCAATCGCAATTTTCATAACGGCTGGGCGAAACAGTAAGAGTGAAATCGTATTCCTCAGTGGCGATGCTGTGGCGTACGCACCCACGTTGCCATTCAATAACCCACAAAGAGATCGACTGAGGAGTCATTGAGCAAAAGTGAATGGGGTCACACTGCTGAGCACACATGCCTTATGATCAAAGTCCAGAATGTACGAGAGAGGCCGAACCATATCATCGACATAGCACTTCCAAGTAGACCTGTGAGTAATATTGGCTTTCTACCGACGCGGTCTGAGAGTCGACTCCAATGCAGAACGGTTAGGGCTTCTGCGATGAAAAACAAAGACATCTGAATGAATTGAATGTGATTAATCAGTTGTTCGAAGGAGAAGGTCATACTATCAGCCCAACGTAGTATCCCACATGTTGGTCGTTACCAGATCCAGACTCGATGATATCTAGCCCTCCGACGAGCTGAAATCATTAATGACATAGATTTTCAATTTAACTAGATAAAGCATACCTGGTATATGTATGGATGTATGGACATACTCATAAGAGGCTCACAAGCTTGCACAAGAAGGATAATCGACAACTGGCCCCAAGGTAGAGGTGCTGTATCTTGCTTTGTCGGGCCACACAAAAGAGGTGTTTCCTCATCGACAATCGTGTTGGTAGAGACGACTGAAGTTGATAGAGATGAAGCGCTAGACTGGCGCTTTGAATGAGGAGTGGACGCGCCACGGTCGCCGTCCGAGATGCCACCATGGTCGTTGAAAGAAGGGATATTCGGCTTGGAACTAAGGCTGTTCGCCAACTGGGTTGACATAGAGAAAGATCGACAGCCGAGACGAGCCTGAACTCCCGGAATTTATGGTCTTTCGGTTAGTGGCTTGGAAGACATGCTTTTCGAGAGTTGATAACGCGTGCTTAACGCGTGGAGACCGATTCGCCGACAAAAAAGACTGAGGAGTGAGCATGAGTGAGCATGAGTCGCTTAAAGTGCAGAGCGTCAAGCTAGTTTAGGCAACTGGAGATCACGCTGCCACATCAAACTGCACGTGTCAAGTTTTCCATGGAATGATCGACAGCCAGTCTTGGAAACTTCGAGCAAGAATTCCCAGTTACATATCGCGCCGGTCTTTTGAGCACAAGCCATACCATCTGTCAAGGGTGAAGGGAGGCGAATAGGCAAGTTTCCACGTTCATACCCATTTTGGCGGTAGTTTTTTTGCGCGTAACCAGAATAGAAGTAACTGTACAATGTACTATAGATGTTCTTGACGTCAAGCATACATAACAACTCAAATACCAACGGAACAACGGACTAATACCCTAAGATAGCTATTTAATGCTACTTCTGGAACTCAGCCAACACCCTTTCAGTGTTCAAGAATCTCGTTTTGTTGAGGTCCCAATCTATCAAATATGGATTTCCGGATATCCATTACAGATGAAGAAGAAACGAAAAGTAGGACACAAGGCACCTACCGTCAGGTATAGCAGTAATATTCCCTCTCTTCAGCTGGAGCACACTACGATTCTGAAGCGTGTACCTTGGCCATTCGGCTACCCACAGTTCTGTGTCAGAGATATGGGGAACAGAACAGAGAAGGGGATGGGCGCACTGCCAGGGTTCATCTCATGAACGAACGCTAACCAGAAATCAAGCATCGTATTGGAGAAATCATCCTCGACTGCTGCTTCGCCAGTGGGAAGTCTAAAGAGGAGTGGTAGTTCTGACTCATGCTCCACTGTTAATGGTTAGCTTAACATTATTATCAAGGAACATTGCAAATTGCATCTTAAATACATACCTCCAAGTGTGATATTATTCCCCGGAATAAACTCCCCGAACAAGTAAGCATATACGTCTTGGACCGGCGCTGCATGTTCGAAAAATAACCTCCTAGGAGCAAGGAACATCTCAGCCGTATACCATGCCTCTGCACGATCGAACAGTTCGTTCCCCGTTGCGAAGGGTACTTGTATCGTTGTAGGGAACAGCTCATCAAAGCGATCAAACGTAGCCTGTGTGACAGTCGAATTGTCAATTAGAAGCGCGCGGATGAAGGTCTCAAAGAGGGCGTCGGAGGCGGGCGTTGTGTGCGGGTGAAAGGGGAGGAGTGAGACGGCGAAGCGTGTTCCTTCATTTACCTAAGGACCAAGGTCAATCCCATCAGTTAGTGAGATTGGCAAAGGAGTGCAAGGTGGAACGATACTGACATCTGTACCAGCGAGATACGCAACATCATGCCGGAATTCTCCCGCTTTGATGCGCGTCGATGCACGAACGGGGGCAAAGCTTCCCTGTGGACCGATGGAGGGCTGCCAGAGCTGTTCGTTGAGCACGGATTGAATCATTGAATTGCTTATTGATAAGAGTATCTGCATTCAAGTTGGATTGCAGGGCAAGACGTGGAAGTTGCGGAGAGTAACGAACCTCAAATGGCACAGCCTGGAGACATGCAATCGCATCGGGTCCTGCAGAGCACCCTGTGTTAGCAAGGAGGCGGGCAAAGGGCTTATCAGGCTCGTCGTAAGCGCTTGCTGGGGGAGAGGTTTTGCTATCCGTCGTTTTCCATCTTAATCCTATTCAAAAACTCGACCTCGTTAGGAGTACATACAAAGGGCCAGTAGGAGATTCCGCTATAACGGCTCGGAAGAGTTGTCTGGAAGCAGTGTAGATGACATGTGCTTCAACACTACCTGCACCAGCGGACTGAGTGATGTTATTTCCTAAAAAAAAATAGCAAAGGAGAGTGTTAAGATTTAAAGTACCTGACCCCAAACCGTGACCTGAGAGTCAAACATAAGTGAGTAGCCATGCCCCCCGATCAATCCATGAATTAACGCACCTTATCGGGATCACCACCAAAGGCTGCTATGTTATCCTGTACGAACTCAAGAGCAAGACGTTGGTCCAGAAGTCCGGCGTTCAGGTCTTCAGGCGCGACACTCGCGCTGGCAAGCTGGAAATAGTGGTCAAACGGATGAACGGATCAAGACAAGCTTCGCGCACGAATCCGAATGTGTTGACGCGGTAATTGCTGGGTTTCCTAGGGTGAATTATTTGAGACTGCGTACTTGAAGGATAAACGTACATTGATACGAAGACGATTGGACGCTGCGTGGTTACGCTGCGTTGGATGATCCCTAGTCCGAGTAGTGGAAGAAGAGATTAGAAAAAAAAAAGGAGCTCACGCGTGGGATCGTATAAAGACTCTGAAGCAGCTCTATCAGAAAGATGATCAGTGTGGATGGTAAGGGCTGAGAAAGAGGGCACCGACCCGGACGTATATTGACCACCCAACCTTCAGGGTGAGCCCTAACTTGATTTCCAGAAAAAAAAGTAGGAGCCCGCACATGGATCCAAACTAAAACAGGCAAACTGGCCGTCAAAGGTCAAAGGCGTTCCATTCGGCCTGAACACCTGTATATAAGAACGATCAGTTTCTTGAAATATTAGATATAATTCTGATTGAAGACTGACATTGAGATAAACAATCCTCTGTAATAGGTGCGCCCAGAGGTGCGCCAAGATCAGTCGGGAGCTGTGGACAAGCGTTACCGAATGCTGATGCGTTGACTACCTCCGCTCCTGGGGATGCAGGGGGGACCGGGACGGGCGCTTTGAACCGTAAACGACCGATGGGGGCCTGAGCATATCGGATGCCGATCCATTTCTCGATACCTTGAGGCGTAGATACACCACGGAAAGTACCTATGCTTAGCGGGACGTCCAGGAATTCCGGAGCGGCAAGGGCAAAAGTTGTGATAGCTAGAGCTATCAGAGTGGGAAAATGGCGAAGCATCGCGTGATGGGTGGGATGTAAAGGGAGATAGGCGCGTCCGCGTCTTTATAGTTGTTGTTGAGAAGCGAGCGAGGGAATGAAGGCTCTATTTCGGGTGCCAGATAACGAATAATAGTTACCATGACGCGTTGTGTCTTCTTGGAACTGCCCTTAACCACGTGGGCATGTTCATGAGACAAACTGTACCTCGACAGACAGTGAGAATCCTTTTCTGTGGAAACAGGACTTAACTTACGCAATTTAAAGTTAAAGTATCTAATGCTGCCTGACACTTTAAACCATTCTTTCACTCCGGTTGCGCCTTCGCATCGACTGAATGAGCTGAGAATTGACTATTTAAGACCGATCAAGCTTCACTCATGTAAAAAAAATGTTGACCTACTTTTATCCTGGTATGTATACACCTCTTAATATTTACAAGCCAAATATCAAGGATATATGAAAATAAAGAATCTCCTCAAACCGCACGACGTGTCAACCGGCAGATCCACTTGAGATCGCCAGCTCTGGACATCTACTATCGGCTGTTGTCGATAACGAATGATTAGTGAAAGATGTTGATTAATTAGAGAACAGTCCCTTCTAGCGATAGACGCTTACAGATTTGGCTGATCATCTGGAATACTAGGCAGATATTTGAGCCCACGAACTGAACATGTTTTGTCGTCGAGGTTATACGAGCGATAATCATGATTAGTTTTAGTGACCAATTCGCCGACGCGCGGTATAGGAAGGCGTTTGTTGTAATTGGGATCAACAAGTTTGATGGGTTCGAGTATTTTCAGTACACGCAACACAACGAAATTACCCTTTACATGCTCTGGTAATGTTGACTGCTCGAAGCGCAAAAGAAGCCGTCCTAGAAAAGCATTGATCAGAAGTGAAAGATTCAAGAATGGTATGAGAGTGCACGTACCAGTGTAGGGATTCGATGAGACAGCAGAGTCATTAAACATGGGTCCAATTTTCACACGTCGGACTTGATCAGCAGAGATGAATGAGAATCTGACACACAAATGAGACATGTTCACAACAAATGGCTGTTCCAAATAACACAGTATCCGTTGAAGCTGCCTAGTTGCTTGTTTAGGCAGTCTCAGAAGAGCTTGTAAAAATTCCACATAGCCATCGCGGTGCAGCTGCTCCTTCAGATAAGCGAAACTCGGGAAGTGTGCAATCTGCAGCGCATTGACGTTCCACGGTTGACCATCAGCATACAAAAGGTCCGTTCCCTTCTCAAATTGCGTTGGGTCATTCGACGGCGTTACTCGAAATCGAATCTGGCCAGTAAGGAGCGGTAGATGTGGTTGTAGATGCATGTAAAAAAAGCCTTGGGTATTGGGGGGATACGGTATGGCAGACACGCCGTATGATTTGTAATACAAGGTCCCTGTCGATGGCAGATTCACGGTCACTCGACCGGACAGAAACATGAAATCCGAAGGTTGTATGCGACTTGGATTTAACGTGCTGATAGTTCTTGGTAAAGCACTCACAAGTGCTGACACTTTTCCGTCTGCGATGGGTTTGAGGTTGGAAGGTCTTTGATAAAAAGGTTCGGTTACGTTAGGGACAAAAGGGATCGAAGAACAACTACGTACGGAAGTGGTGTAGCCGTAATGCTAGGAAGAAGTCTCAAGAACGGTTCATCGAATTCTATGCATCGAATTTGACTGAAGTGCAAGGATTTGAGTAGAGCGCCTGCTTGCGGAGTGGGCTGAGACACAGTAGCATCTTCCCTAAGTCGTCGGATAGGTTCCAAAATTTTGAGAACTCGCATGACAATGGACGTGTCGTTCACGTGCTCAGTTAATGATGCTCGCTCAAATCGAACCAGTAGTTTTCCTGCACCTTATGAGAAATAGAAGGTATCTCTCAATGAGGAGACTCACCTTTGAGCTCCGACTCACCGTGCTTCCCAGGGATCGGAAGTAATATACGTATCACCGACTTCTTAGCACGGTATTGTTGTAAGTCAATTAAGTGGAGGATGCGTGTCTTGTCCAACGTCACAACAAAAGGCTGCTCCAAGAAAGTCATGGCAACACCGAATTTACCGAAGTTGAAAATTCCCGGTTGGATAATGCCATCTTGAATAGCTAGTTCCTTGAAGGGTTCGTGCGTACTTCGCAACTGAAGGAGGGAGATGGACCAAGGCAATGAGCCATCAGGCCTCATAAGGTCGGTTCCATTCTGAAAACATGTCGGGTCAGAAGTCTCTGTGACCCGGAAGCGGACTTCACCAGTTGTGGGTGGAAGACGCGGGTCGTGATGGCAATATAAAAAACCTCGAGTTTTGGAGGGAAAACGAAGTCGATGGTAGACACTAAACTCAATCATCCCTCTGATTCGACGCCCATCCTTGAGTTCCGCGACGATGTTGCGCTTCATTCCATTGGAAACGTCCAAGAAATCATTGGTTTGCAGGCGCTCCGGGTCAAGTGACCTAATAATCCAAGGGTTTCTCCTGTATCCGCGCGTCGAGATCCACGTTACGCGTTGACCAGAAGAGAAAGACTTCAAAGCCGAACTTTTACAAGTCGACCACATAGCCAGACCTGTTGCGACCAGGTTCCCTGGAGAAATTAGCAATGCACGTATAAGTCTACAGATATACTCACACTGTGTAGAGTAGCCGTGTTCACGGCGTACGCTTACTATTTGAGGAGTCGCAAGGACCGACTTCAAACCTTGGTTTCGGAGTTATTTTCTCTTGTTTGACGTCATCCACGAAACTTGCTTGTTCAAAATTCTTATGTAAACGAAGGCTAATGATTATTTCAAGTCCTTTCTATAGTCTCCACAACAGTCCTGACAATAAGTCTAACCATTCTTATATCAACACACACAGAATTCTTGGATCAAGATATTGAGAAATGACACAGAACTCAATTATGTGAAAATGCACCAGTGGTTGTCACGAATTGGTCACGGATTTTCTTCCTCAATCAACCTCAAGAATCAAAATGCTTAGCAGCCCTCCGGAAAAGTGGGAGGATCGAGAAGCGATGGAGGGATAAGCTGTCCATGGTAACCGGTGCAGTTTTGTTGTGACGCCCAGTAATTCTGGATAGCAGGAAGAACGGTACGGCCATTGATCACGAGCTTGGTGTTGGGAACCGGCTGCTTGGCGAGTAGAGTGGTGTGGAAGATACCGGGGTACGAGGCATTGAATAGAAGGGAGCTGACGTCGGCCTTGCGGACCTTGTCACCAGTCTTTTTGGCAACGAACTCAAAGACATTGGCGCCAACATCCCAGCGACCGAGAGTGTGGAGGTGCCAGTTAGCCTCAATAGTGGCAATGGTAGAGTAGTGGGTATAGAAGTTGTCGTCCGTCTTGCCAATGAGGTTCTTCGGGAGGGCGTTTCCGAGAAGAACGGTGAAGACGCGGTTGGGTATAGGATAGGTGCCGACCTCATCGAAAGCTGAATAATTTTTATTCAGCTTCGGTTCAAATGAACAATAGGAGATTACTCACTCAACATGATGAGGGTGTTTTTGCCGTTGAAGCTGGGGTTTTCAAGAAGGGGCTCGAGCCAGGTCCTGGTCCAGTTACCAGCGTAAGTGACAGTAGTGTCATGGCCGTCGTTAACTGTACAGGTCCGCATGAGAAGACTCAGATGCCATTCATCATAAACAGACGCACGCATGTTGGGAGTGAAGAAAACCCATTGAGGGAGGGCGTTGTTAGCCAAGTCCTGCTCGAAAAGAGTGAAGTTCTTGATGTTGGCAAGACGATCGTTCTTGGTATTAACAGACTCAAAGATCACCAGCGGGCTGGAGAGTCACCGTGTCAGTGGTACTACTATGCCGAAGTAGGAGGTCCCCTTACTTGTGCTTACGAACATAGTCGTTCTGGCCAGTAGTTGGATTGAGGTATTGAAAGCCAGTGAAACCGGTGAAGGGCATGTCTTCCTGGTATTCTCCCCATGAGATCTTCTTGTCATCGAGCAAGTCAGCAATGCTCGAAACATTGGTGGGAAGGTTCAAGAGGTTGTCATTGTCGATACCGAAATACTCGCCACCAGCGACCTATCATAACAAGGTGTTAGCTTGCAACAACGTCATGGCGATACGATTGTCTGAAGCACGTACGGCAACGTAATTAGGCTCAGACGGGTGGGTGACCGCGAAGTAGTTGGACAGGGTCAAGCCTTTTTTGGCGAAGAATGCAAGGTTGGCTAGCAATTTGTCCTCGCCAGTCAGCCTCTGTACATGTCCGACTCATACGAACTTACGATCAGCAGCGGCCTTATCGTAGTCAATGTTCTCGAGCCAAATCTGAATGATGCGATCAAAAGCCTTGCCCTTCACCACTTTGGAGGGATGAGGTTTGTGGTCCTTGCCATTGCCCTTGTCATTGGCGTCGTCGTTGCCCTGGAGGTAATTTCGACGTCAGCATGTATATAACTTGGGATCACTCAAGGGTGGAATGCCTACTAGGGTGGCCGTGACGGTGGCAAAGAATGCAAGAAGAACGGAAAACTTCATCGTTCCTCCCTCGAAAGGCAAGCGCCCAAGTCTGCACCAGAGAGATGAAAAACCGCCTTCGAGGCCAGATGGACCCTTATTATCCTGCTCGGTTATATAGAAGCTGACAGAACCTTGTGGCGCGAGACGAACGTGGCTTGTAAAAATAGCAACTGAAAATGATACCTGGGCCCGAGGTACACATATGGGGATGGCGTGTTGCATTTGGTGATAGCAGAACGTCGATAAGATCCTCGGCCAAAGGCGAAACTTTTGTATTGCAAGTGCTCTGAGGGCTTGTGTAATGCGTTAAGCTGACAAAGTATCATCTAAGTTGGATCAGAGAACGAGAAAAGCTCTTCTGTGACGATATTTGAACGGCGAATTATCAAGCATTCATTGGATGTGAACATGCGAAGTATCTAGAACGAAGGGCTATGACTTGACGAGGCTCTGGACAAGACGCAGAATGACCAGTTAACGTCTTTGCTTGGCGCGTTGATTGCTGTTTTAAGAATGAAAAGGAAATATGAGTCTAAACATTCGAAAAATTGGGAGTGTCGTAGCGCGAAGATTCACTATCGTACAGTCAACGATTTTGGTGTGCAATACAACGGTTAAGGTGCTGTATATGTATTGTCGGAAGAATGAAGGAAAAAAATAATTGGTGGTGGTCTTATGTCACCGAATATCTTCCGTTCGCACAGGATTGGAAACTTGATTATTAAACTCGATGCGTCAACCCATCGAGTGGCATAAGGATCTCCAAGGGATCTTTCTGACTTGGCGAGCAGGCGGGAAAGGTACCATTGTCGGATAATGTAAATGAAAGGTCACGAATGACTAGTCACTTGATGATCTTGAATGGAGAAAACAAGACAACGACGCAAAAGAGTCTCCTGTTGCGGCATAGAGGGTATAAGACAATCCTTTGCTATTGATATCAACTGGGAAGAAAATCGACCTGTGATATCATATGGACAATTAGTTTCTCCAGGTGCGATTCCAGGTTTTGAGGATGGTCGACGGTGAGAAATGATCGATTAATGATCTTCGACTTGCATGCCATTTCATGTGTTAAAGTGCACAGCTCCATTCAGAAGGATTTTGACTCTCGTAAGGGTCCTCCCCCAAACAAGTACGGTCAGTGAAAGGCGATCCCCGAGGCAGACTAGAGCACTGCCGTGGAGTCGTGTGGAGCGATGACTTCCAACTTCTTGGATAACGGAACACGCGAAGCACATGATGGATGCTATGGATTGAACTTCTCGTCCCAGTTCTATGGTACGAGCTATGGAATCAGACGACGTGAGTTCGGGCTTGAAGTGACACATTTCTAGGCATGGTTGAAAGAGAACGCTAGACCTGTCAGTCGTAAGTATGCGCGGCCCTATAACATCTTGGAACACTCACGAGGTACACTCAAAGAGTATCCCACACTTTGCAGATATAGATGGACTGGATACGAGGCATAGATGAACTCAGCAATGTAATGATCGTGATGGTATTCACAAAAGGACGACTTCTGAAAATCGCCGCTGCAACTTTACTTTAACACGTTACACCGTCACGACCACCTACTCACTTTTTCACTCGCTAACATGACAGGCGCAAACTACATGGGAGGCAAACGGTACTCATGGTCCAATAAATAGTGCTCCGTACTCAACCGCCTCCTCACCACAGAAATGCCGCAAAGGCGCGATCCAAAGACCCCACCAGACGCATACAAAGAGGGTTCTTCGGCCGACAACGCCTCAACATGCTCTCCAAGGGCATCCCTAGCCGAATGCCTGCCTCACCGACAGCTCAGAGGCACACTATCCCAATGATCGAGCTTGCACACGCGCCGCTGGGACTCAGAGACTTGGGCACGCGGGAACAAATCAATGTCAAGTCCCCTGAAAACACGTCGACGTTTGTGCCGGTGTCGAAGACGCCTGAAACGAGGGAGGCGAAAGGGAGTTCGAGCTCGGGCCATGGAAGGTCGCGCGTCCTTGATGTGCTTGATACGAAAGAACGTACGTTCCTCGTTCTCTATTCTGATTTTTTCGATTTCCAAGCTCTTGAGGTCTTCGACGCGTAATGACGTGATAACCTCTACAGCCATGTTTTTGAGAGCGACTCTCAATCGGATTCTGAATTTACCGGATCTTGCTGGACTCTCTGGGACTGGTTGCGCATCCAAGCGACCTTGGATGGAAGAGGATGGTGATTGGTATGCAAGGGATGAGCATAAGAAAAAGGTACGTATATGCCGTATGTGGATCCATTCTATAGAAACAATTTTTTGACCTTTTTTACACAGAAGACGGTATCACCATTGAATGACGACCCCCAGTTGTTCCATCCACAAGTAACGTCGTTCAGCCCATCTGTATCCTCTCCGAACGACTCAGATACATGGCTGAGAGACAACAGAGGTCACGCACTTACTGGAAGCATTGGCTATGGAGTGCACGCTCCACGCGAAGGTATTGGCATCGCTTTAATGGATCCTCACGCTGATGCTTTTCAAAAGACGACGAATTGCCAGATTACCTTCAGCTTTTGAGGCCGGTGTCACCAATTTCTCATTCTAACCATTCAAGAGCAGCAGGCGTGTCCTCCCTGCCACCATCGTCTGAACAGGCATCGTCCTTGGATCTTACGGGCACTGTTCCTACCGTTGCTGATATGGACGAAGATCAAGATTTGGATGACTCTGGCTTTGACCTTGATTTCGAACGTCAACATTGCACCTTTTTGCCTCAGGACGAATACGAACAATCTCCGACTCGGAGCGTGACTGGTGTGCCTTTTCAGGACGACGATGACGATGAGATAGCGGTTTTTGATGGATCTCCTCGACGATATCCTCAGTTTGCTGAGAACAACCTATACGAACATCAAGACCCGTGGCACACGATCGGTGTCATACTTGGCTTGTCGCCCGTACGACCGGAGGATCGCCTGGATGAAGCCTCTGAGGAACAAGATATACCGTTTGTCAGGATCACCCAGTCACTGTCCGAGAGTGAAGACCAGCACGGTTTGGGCCTGGACGAAGATGTACCAAGTGACGTTCGGGATTCGGATAAGAGTGCCACGCAGCAGAATTTTCCGCCTTTCTGGGTCGCTGAGGATGAATTCAAAGACGATCTTGATGAGTACCCTTTAGCTTTAAGCGATGTGCAAGGATCGAGATGTACCCTACACCAAGATTTCCCGCCGGCCCCTCAACAAAATACTGAAGATCAAACACAGGATACACAAATACCAACCATGGATATCGACTTCGTGGCTCCTTCGTATGCAAATTTCCCACCTGGATCTGTTTGGACGCCATCGCCGATCGAGGAGCCTCAGTCTCCATTTCGGATTCTGCTAGAGTCGAAGAGGACTTCGTCGAAATACAGCCGCGGCTCGAATTCATCAGAGATTTCTGGCTCCTTGGCACCGTCCCAATCATCTAGCTCGCGTTCTCGATCCTCTCTGGCTCCACGTACCCCATCACCAAGAGGCACTGAAGAGGCGCAATCGCCGTTCCGTATGCTTTTGGCTGCGAGAAATCGCGACCGGAGTCAGAAGAAAGCTGATTCGAATCTTACTGACTATTCTCTTGACTCTGATGCAGTGTCTTCACCGGGATTCGACTTTGGAAGTTCCACAATACTGAAGGAGGTTGGCGGAGTGATTCAGGGGCCCTGTTTGTTCCCTGACGATGCATATGATGCGAGTGATGAGGACTGACCCTAGCTAGACTTGACCATGCCCGTGTACAATACAGAGTATTCAGAACAATTGTAGAATAATGAAACAATCAATTTCGGATCTGGTGACCCACAGCATAAGGAGAAGCGTGGGAAAAACGGATTGTCCCTTTTTGACTCGGCGCAACAGCTTGGCCTTTACCCACCACTTGACCCACAACGACCATGTTCTCGAGCCCAACACCCGCCCCAGGCTCGCGAGCCATCGCCACCAATGCCCTCCGCAACGCCGGACTCATTGGCTCCGACCGCGACGCCACCATGCGGGACGCTACCGACAAGCCAGGGGGCCGTAAGGCCTCCTCCAAGATTCGCAGCCATCGCCCGCGTGTCATCGATATTAAGGACCTGAGGACCCCCCGTCTGGTGAGTACCCTAGTCTCCTTGCGAAACGGCAGTCTTTGGCCGAACCGCCTCAATGGCTTCTCTTGTTACGAAGACACTAACTAATAATCGACTAACAGAAGGCGGCAATGCAAGCAGGCCCCTCGGAACCCCTTAGTATCCGCGGTGCTGGTATGAGATCGTCACGCATCGCACCTCTCGGCACTTCACGCGTGCGGACAAAGACAAAGCCTGTCGAAGTGTGGCGGGAGGTGGTACGAAAGCGGTGGAATCCCGAAAACCAGTTTCTCAATCTCGAGGTAAGGTTCTCATAGGGTCTTCTGACCGGTCGAATATCACAGGGCGGCGCGTTATCTATCCCCTCTTATTCTCTTTCTTTCGATTTCGACGCCAACCTCGTTCACGTTCACCGTTCCTTTGGCCCATTATTTCGCAACGCCGAGTTCCTGATCGCATTGTCTGCAGTCTTTAATTGACGAAGAGGTCTTGAAGAAGAATAACCTTTCACCTCCTGGATACGGTGGGGGTGTTAAAGATGCGGCTGTCATTTTCAAACTTGCGAAGGAGCTTGAGCCAAAGGTCGTGCATTATCGCCATGCCTGTTTCAGTTTTAACCATCCTTCCAGGTACGAACACTCTCCCTTGGCAACAACAAATTCCAGGGGATACATTTGCAACTCCTGAGCCATTACCTTCCTGACGTCGTCAACCTTTCTCTACAAAATAACAATATTCGCACTTTGAAGGAGCTCGACTATCTGGCTTCGCGGAAGGGACGATTGCTGAATCTGAAGGAATTAGTATTGACAGGGAACCCCGTGCAAATCAACAGTGTGGGGCAGGACGGTGGCGAAAAGTACCGAAGGTATGTCGTTTCGACGCTGACTGTAATAGACATCGTCATGTTTTTCATTCAGAGATGTTACTTCTCGTTTCACCTCGTTAGAGGTTCTTGATCAAGTGGCTATTGCGCAAATCGCCTTCGATGGTCCGGGGCCGTCGACAGCACCAGCAGCAAAACCTACGGCATCAACTTTCCCCGTCGAGATGGGCCCTTCATTTATCACGGGTGTCGACGGTGGCATCGTCTCAAATTTCCTTGTTCGGTTAGTAATATGGCACCCAGTTTTCATGTTGACCTCTCTTGACTCATTCATATCAGCTTCTTCAACGCCATGGACACGCAACGAAGTCTCCTCCTTGATGCATACGACCCCAATGCAACATTCTCATTTTCTGCAAATACCACAATTGCGGCGCGTGCTCGTGTGCAAGGGTTCCACTCATCTATGCCCAACCAGAAAAAACTTAGTTGGTCAGACTGGCTCGCTGGCGGCTCGCGTAATCTACAACGTGTCGGAAACAATTTCGACCGCGCCCTCAGCAGCCTCCATGTCGGCGCTGAAGACGCTGTTAAGGCGCTAGTTGCTCTCCCCGGTACTAAACACGATATCACGGGCCCACCGGAGAGATTTTGTCTTGACTCGTTCCCCGTTGTCCTCGGGCACGGCATGGGCTTGCTTTTGACTGTTCATGGACAGTTTACAGAAGGTATGTTCCTCAATAGTTTGTATGATCTCGGCTGATCGTACGTACTGGAAGTCGGAGCAGAGGGTATACGGTCATTTGACCGCTCGTTTGTTTTGATGCCTGCACCAGAAGGCTCTCGGTATGTCTTGGCTTTGTATCATTCTCGCGATGATGTCGCTCATCTGCCCTTGTGCTTTCTGCTCCCTGCTTCTAGTGCTAAATTGAATGGATGGGATGTCGTTATCGTTTCCGACCAGTGGACTGTTCGCGTGTACTCCAGCCATGAAGCGTGGAAGCCTGGTCCACTTCTGGTTCAGGCCCTCTCACGACGAGAACAACAAGCCCAGAATGTGACTTCCGCTCCTGCGCTGCAGCAGCTCACGTTTGATCAACAATCACAGGCAGCCCTAGCTGCCATGGTATGTGGCTTCCTTGCCGTCATTGATACAGAGTTCTGACATGACTGGCCATGTAGCCTGAACCACAACGAAATCTTGTGATACAGGTGTGCCAGCAAACGCGACTTAATGTGCGGTTCGCAGTTGATTGTCTAACTGGAAATGGGTGGGATTTGAATCGCGCAATTACCAATTTCGAGCAAGTCAAGGTTTGTGTTCTGGTTTTTGCTTTCGAGGATGAGTCTCATCCATTCTTTATAGACGACTTTGTCTAGGGATGCGTTCCTTTAGGACATCATAAATTATTCGTGATCCTGAAGAATCGTGCGCGCGACCCGTGTGACCATCGCTTTTCTCCGAACGATTATCTTTGTGTTGCATACTTATGGCTTTTCTTATCTGTCTTCTATTCATTCCAAGCTTTATTCATAACCAATCAGTACTCCTTCCCGCATTAGCATCACCAGCATCATTTATTTCTTTTGCTACCACACAGGATTCAAGCCATCTGTATCCCGATGAACGTCTAACTTCATATTACTATCACTTCCGCTCCCAGTTTCCTGAGCCCCTCATCTTAATGTAAATCGTACATACACAGACATATATATAACAACCTCTGTATGCTCCTCCTCTATCTTCGTTGTGTGTTTGTGACACCCCCATTGAGCATCATGAAGCACTTCCTCGTTTATCTTTGTGGATCTAACTTGAACAATTGGTTGTAGCACATCATATGGAAGGTGTGAGGGGTGCCCCGACGTGTGAACTTGTGGAAGTAATGGCTATATGCAGTAGTAAGTAGCACAGCCCCTGGAAGAGGACTTGTTAAGCAGAAAAATTCACGCTATATAATCCACAAATCCTTCGCCTGACGCGTCTGAAATGATAGCCGACCCGTGAATGGTGAATACGCGTGTGATCGCCCAGATCCATAGACACATAGACCAGTGCTCCGATATGGAGACAGTTCGACGTGATGGACACATCTCCTTAAAGTCTCGTAACCAACATGCAAGAATCTACGATGTATTTCCCATGCAAAGTTTGAGCCACCATCTTGGACCATTGTGAGCGGGGATCGATGCTACTACTCACTTGCTACTATCGAGACGTTGGGGGTAAGGTCTACTAGTCCGCCCGCGATCGATCAATAGCCGGTTAATAACCTGCTGTATGAAGGTACTTATGTACTAGTGAGCTTGAGTTTATGCCAACATATGATTTTTGGACCGATTAGAATTCAGAGAACATAAGGGCCTTTTTGATCGTGTACCTTAATGTATAAGAAGCTCCTCAATAGATTTTTGAATCCGAACTCTGATTCTGAAGAGCGTGTACATAAATAGTTCATTTTCGTAGGATGGAGGACGCAAATCTCAAATTTGCGCTGATATGAAAAGTCTCTTCTTACCCTCGATGATTTACAACATCGATATCCACCCTGGATATTGAATACCGTCGCGGTGTCTCAACAGAGGCGTCCCTTGAACCTTCCATATTGGGGGGAATTTTTCTTCCTTCCGCTTTACTTCTGCCTCGAGGCAGCCGTCAAAAATGCCCCATCAAAGTAATATGTATGGCGGTGGACGTTGTCCCACTGCCGCGGCTGTGCTATCGTCGACCAAAGAGTAGTTAGGTTGGCTCCCAGTCGGGATTGACTTACGCGTACAAATCATGCTACGATTATCCATGACAGAGCTTGGACACAGCTTCAGCCCCGCTGTGTAAAGAATCAACGGGGTGAACTGCACAACATGCCGGGCCGGCCTCGTGTTGCTCGCTTACGACAATCGGCGTTATAGTCATTAACCAGGACTTTTATGCGAATATCCAAAAGAGTAAATATCCAGGGTCCCGTAAGCATTTTTTCTGATGCGTTTTTGAGACCTCGTTGCCTTCTTAGCTGTGTGAGAGTGGGTCTCCATTCAACGACCAAACACTACTTATTCAACCTCTTCCCGCACTTTCTAGCTTTTCTCAAAACAAAACTTTGTTGTCGGTCTCGTCGACGAAAAAGAAGAAAAGACTTCAGGTCTTTTCTTGGCCTCACTGGCATCTTTCACTTTCTCTACTTCTCTCTCGGCATTCAACACTCCACTGTATTCCACGCACGCTTCCATTCTCACTTTCATTGTCTTACTCACTTTTGCTGGCACTATCACGACCCACTCCTTACTACCACGAACGAACATATGGAACGTCCTCAACTCTCATTCGACCAGTTTGGCTTGCACTCCTTCGCCACGGCAGGCGACGACGAGGGCGTTGATCGTGCTCTAAGTTATGGCGCGGATATCAACTCCCTAGACACTGCAGGGCGGACTGCTCTCATGTGCGCAGTCGCTGGGGAACAGTGAGCGTGACTTTCACGGCAATGTGCCAATGCTAACAACCTTCACTCCACCAGCTGGCAAGAAATCGACGCGTCAAACGCGTCCATAATGACTCCTAGACGACTAAACACGATTCGACGACTGCTCAAAGACCCCAGGATATCCCTTTTTACCCTCAACGCACCCCAGAGCTCTATGAACGGCGTGATTCCTCTTGGCATGGCCGCTTGGCTGAACATGGAAGAGGTTGTCCGAATACTACTCGAGGAAAGTTCCGACAGTGTTTCCGTCGATGGCACGGATGCTCATGGAGCTACAGCTCTCATGTGTAAGATACGACATTCGTTGTGCTCGTCGACGTGAT
>JABAKA010024171.1:9279-23170 GCA_018857285.1 Termitomyces sp. Mi166#008 | reverse complement strand
ATGGCTCTGAAGGAACCATAATGTCTAGACAGGATGTTGACAGATATTAAAGACAATTTTTGCAGTTATCTAAACTGTTGTTAGCTGGCCCTTGACAGATACTTGACAGGGACTTGTACATGTGCTTCTACAGGGGAATTCCTGAATTGCTGCGAAAGAAGATTAGAAAACAAATTCTGGCCACTAATCAGAAGAACACAAACCTGCTAAGCATCAAGGACCAGTTGGGGTGGTTGAGGGCAGAGTCTGGCAAAACAGATCTCAACATGAGAGTAGTGGAAGTGGATATTGATACAAACAAGGATTTGGAAAGTTCAGCAGAAGAGGACAGGTTCATCATCAGGCAAAGATAGTCAAGAAAAAGTGAAGGAAGGGAGAGGACTGGACAAACAGAGATGGTGAAGAAAAACATTATGTTTGGCTCAGAACTATCAGTTAAAGTTGTTCCATCAGTGAAGAGAATGGAGATAATAATGAAGGAGTTCGCAAAAGGTGTTGAGCAATTGCAGATAGCAGTGGCTGAGGTAGAAAGGACAAGGGGTGGGGGACTTGGTATGGAAATGGTGACAACTGGGCATAAATGTGAAATGTATGGACAGTTGGGAGTTCATCAAGCAGAATGTCAGAATTATCCTGAGTCACATAGACTGCTCAATGAAGAACTCATCAAGTATGATCTGCAAGGGAGGCTGGTGATGATTGACAGAACTGAATTGCCTCCACTGTCTAATGAGTTGGGAGGAGTTGCTTCAAGAATTAGGGCAATCTAATAAATGAGGACAGAAGCAAAGGGGAAGTCAATTGAGAGGAGGGACTTGCCACTGCATATGGCCATTATGAGGCTTGCAGGATCATGTCTTGATGGAAAGAATGTGTTAATGGGAGGAACACTTGGAGTGTCAATGGTCAAAGTGACTCCAGCCAGCATGAAGAGCACTAGCAAGCTCAGCAACAAGGACTCAAAAGGAAGATATGCGATTTAACTCTAAAAAGAAGTCTTGAACAATGAAACTACCAGCAAAATCAAATGACCTGACACAGGCAAAGGAGACAACTGAGAACAGGCAGAAGCATCAAAAAAAAATGAGAAAATGACTGTGACCACATGAATTCTGAGCTCCAGTTCATTCAACACTGCCAGTGGTAAACATGAAGGAAGGGGCTGCAAGAAAGAGGAAGGGAAAGGAAGAGGGTGGTGAGGGGTCAAAGAAGAAAGGGAAGCCTCATCTGTCATACCACTTCATGTCAATAATGCAAGAAAAACTCAATGTGGATGCTCTGGAAACTCAACTACTTGACTGGATGATGATCATGATGTTGGTTAGACAGTTTTTTGGGAGCTTTCTAGAATTCTAGAAGAGGATGGCAAACTTGACGAGGACACAGAAAAAATATACTGACAAACCAGTCCTAATGACAAGAGTAGAAGAATTTAATGATGAGATTTGCCTATGCAGATGTATGGAGGCAAGAATAGATGGGGTGGACTGCTTGAGTGAAGAAGGAGAGGACTTGGAGGATGGGTTTGTCTTGTCACAGGTGCACTTTGACTATGATTCTGAAGTCATTTTGGAAGAAGCTATTGAAGTTCAGTATGTGTCAGCTGTCAAGATGCTCAAGAATCCTGTCTTGCTCTTTGCAATGGTAACAGGAAAATCTGAGGGATTGTTTAGAGAGGTTAGGGTGACATTTATGATGGATATGGGGTCAGAGCTAAATTTATACTTGAGAAATTTATACAAAAAAACAAAGTTGTCACTGGATCTGGATGGAATACAATGGTCATTGAAGGGGATTCACAGGGACCTGGTGAGACTGGCTGGATGTGCTAGAGATGTTTCAGTTAAACTGGGGGAACATGTATTTGATCATTATTTTTTCATAAACAGGGCTGTAATTGGAGCGAAAACAGGCAATGTTATCTTGGGACAACCCTGGCTTCAGTGGTATATGGTGTTGATTCAGTACAATAGAGCAGGTGGAATGATGATGAGGGTTTGGCAGGAAGGGTATAGAGGAGACCAAGCAACACTTTTGATTTTTCTGATGGCACCAGACAGAGAACAGAATAAAACTTCACTATTTGTATCTAACCATCTGCTGAGGTGTTCATTTAAGCCACCATATGGAGGATATAAAGGATGAGGAGTTGGAAAACTGAGGATAGATGCAGGGACAAGGCCTGACAATTAGACCACATCTATACCACACCTTGGAGGAAGTCTTTATGTGTCAGTGGAATCATATGAAGTCAGGGAGGAGTAAGAGGACTGAGAGGAAGGACAAAGAATGGAAGGTGTGAGAGAGGAGAGAGAATCACCAAAAACATACAATGTCATACTGAGAAGGATTGTGCATTCAGCATCCAACATTATAAGGCCATGATCAACACCATGGACAAGACAAGTGTTCAAAACAGAGATGAGGGAAGGAAACAAAGTAATTTTATCATCAAATGTTCTGCAATGGAAAACAAAGTATAAACCAGTAGAGAGGAAGGTGTGACCAGTGCTGAGTTACATGCCAGACCTAAGAAACAAGTGTTTCATCCAATCATAATCCCTGCACCTCTACCATTGCTCTTGAAACTGCCAAAGCTAGAGAATTTTATCTCCACAGCAAAATTTACTAGGGAATGACTTGACCAAATTTTGGCTCATATTCTGGGAGGGTTTTTGTGGCCAAGAGAAAGGGATCCAATAGTTTATGTGGTGAAGAGTTGAGAAGAGGCATTGGCATTTGAGAATTTGGAGCGTGGGACATTTTTGCTCAAGTACTTCAACAACTATGAAATTCTGGTAATTGAGCATACTCTATGGGTTCAACAGCCAATTCAAATACTGAAGGCAATAGAAGGACAGGTGAGGGAAGCATTGTTGGCACAAGAGCACACAGAGAAATTTGAACCTTCAATGGCATTATATCAATCATGAATTTTTGCAGTTGCAAAGAAGAATGGGGTCCAGGATAGTGCAGGATATACAGGAGTTGAACAAGTTCACTATTAGAAATGCAGCTTTACCACCTCAGATAGACAATTTTCTAGAAAGGTTCATAAGAAGGGTGGTTTATAAGCTCTGTGATTTATTCATGGAATATGATGGTCAGAGATTGGCAGTAAAATCAAGGCCATTTATAATGTTTGAATGCATGTTGGAAGCAAGGCAAGGAACGACTTTGATGCAAGGAGCAATGAATGCAATGCTGGAGTTTCAGAAGTGTGTGTACCACATGATTAAGGAGGAGAAAGAGGCAGATTCACTGAATGGAACTGGATTTGTTGATGATGTGAGAACAATGGGGCCAGAATCATAGTATGATGAGAAAGAAATTGCACCAGGAATTCAATGGGCCATTTACAAATATGCCGTGATCATGGATTACTTCTTTGCTCAGTTCATAGAAGCAGAGATTAATGTCTGGGAAAAAATTGATATTGGCAACTCCAATACTGAATATAGTGAGAATAGTGGTATTGAAGGATGGGTGGCATTTGGAACAAGGGCTGGTGTTGAGAATCAAGAAGTGGCCAAAGCCAGAATGTGTGTCAAATGTGTGATCATTTTTAGGAACAGCGGAAGTAGGAAGAAAATGAGTTTGCAACTTCTCATTGATGGCAAAACTGCTCATGATGCTCACATAAGGGAAGAAAAGCAAATTTTATTGTGGAGAGAAGAAAGAAAAGTTGATGAATGAGTTGAAAGGACTGATAATGATGGCACTGGTCTTAATCATCTTGAAGTACAAGTTGGCATGAAAACATTCAAAAACGGACATGATACCAAGAAAGGACCTGGATGAGTTAGTGGTGGTGGTGGTGGATTTATGCAAAAATGGGGTGGGATGGATTTTGCATCAGTTACAGGGAAAAAGAGAAGAAACCAGCACTCTTTGAGTCATGCATGTTTAATGAAGTGGAGTCAAGATATTCACAGGCTAAAATGTGAGTTATATGGGTTGTTCAGGGCACTGAAGGCACTGAGGGACAGGGTTTGGGGAGTACATTTTAGGGTTGATGTGAATGCTAAATTCTTGATGGAAATAGTCCAAAACCCAGACTTACCCAATGCACCAATGACATGATGGATCCTTTATATTTTGCTATTTGACTTCTCTATTAGCAATGTTTCAGCATGGTCACATCAAGATCCAGATGAGTTGTCAAGGAGGAAGAGGACCAAGGATGATTCTGAGGAATCAGATGCCAAGAAGTTTCTGGATAGATTTGTAGAAAGATGAGTTTGGAAGCATTTGCTATCATCTTTCATCAACAAAAGTTTGGCATGGGCACTGGATAACCAACAACACAGTGGCTTCGACACACAAACTTTTAGAGACCTTGCTCTTCATATTCATCAGATGGCAGAAATCCCTTTTGCCTCACTTTGAACAAGTTCTATTGCGATGTTCATGCCATCCTTTGATACAGCTCTAGGAGGGATTGTGGAGGATGTTAGGACCTTCAATTTCAATCTGAGTAGGTTGAGGAACAATGAAAACAGGCAGGGGTCATTGGCAAAAAGAGCACTACTCAGGACAACAGACTTGTTTACTTACCTAGGGAAGGAATTTGAAGTCAGGAAAATTGCAGTTGAGACAGTAGAAGAGGTCTTGATGGGAGAGGAAATTCAAAGGCTGTAGATAACAGAACGTTGAAGAGGGTTTGCGATGAGACCAAAGGATGAAGTTTTGCCAATTGTGGAGGAGTCATTAGACAATGGAGGGGTGATCAGGGAATTCAACAAAAGAAAGAACAACAGATACCAGTATCCAGATGTTTCAAGCAATTATGAAATGACATGCACGGTTCACTGATTTGGAGTAAAGGATAGGGAAATAGAAAGGATGTGGAGAAAGATAAAAGAATACTTAGAAACATTAAAGATCCCGATGGAACTCATGACAGAGAAGAAGAGGAGGTCTTTTATTTGAAGGATGAAGAGGTATTTTCTCCATGATGATAGGTTGTGGCTCATGCAATCTGGGGGGAAACAGCCAAGACTGGTGGTAGTGGATAAAGAGAGGAGGAAGGAGCTCATAGCAGAGGCTCACAACGATGTGGAACATAGGGGCAAGGATGCAACTTACAAAACTCTTATCAATCAATTCTATTGGCCAAATCTTTATAATGATGTGGTGTACTTTGTTTGGTCATGCAACATTTGCCAGCTTTGTTCAAAGACAAAACCTCAAGTTGCCTTTTTGCTGACATAGAGCACTGCCATTCTGTGATATTTTTGCCTTGACACAGTTCATATGGAAGATAGATTTGGTGAAAAGAGATTTTTATTGCAAGGAATGGAGCCTTTGATCAGGTGGCCTGAGGGAAAAGCATCAAGAAACAATGATTTGGAATTGTGGGGTCAATTTATGTACAAGGATATCATTTGCAGGTTTGGGTACATTCCAGTGTTTATTACGGACAGTGGGAAGGAGTTTTTGGGAGTGGCAGAGTTCATCTATCAGCAGTATGGAATAACAGTAATTGTTTCATCTCTGTACCATCCAGAGGGCAACAGTATCATGAAAAGGGAGCATAAGATTCTTTGTGATTCAATCTTGAAGGCATGTGGGCATGATTTGCACAAGTGGCCATTATTTGTTCACGTGGGTTTGCTTGTGATGAGGGTAACAACTTCAAGGATGACAGAGTATACCCCATACTTTCTATTGTATGGCCAGCACCCATTCTTTATGTTTGACATGATGGATATCATCTGAGAAGCGTTAAAGTGGAATAAAGTGGTTACAATGGTTGACTTGGTGGCTACCCAAATTCAGCAGCTCATGAGGAGGGATAAGAGTTTAGTGGTGGTGTTAGAAAGGCAAAGAGAAAGAGAGAAGAAGGCAGTAGAAGCATTCAACAAAAAATTTGAAAGGTAGCTTTTGATGGGGGACTTTGCATTGGAAACATGGGTATTGCTTCATGAGACATGGATTGAGGGGCAAAAGGGGCACAAGTTTGTGTTGTGATGGTTGGGGCCTTTCATTGTGCATAGGAGACTTAATGACAAAACATACCAGCTGAGGGAATTGGATGGGATGGTCAGAAGGGAATCAATAATGGCAAGCAGGCTGAAGATATTCTATTTTTGAGAGGAGTACAAGATTGTGAGGATGGTGGAATTGAAGGTGTACCAAGTGTTTGAAGCAGTCACTAAAGCTCCCAGAGAACTTAAAGAGGTGGTCAGGACAATGAACATGGTTGGGAGGATCAGGATTCCACCCTTTGAATTTGCTGTCTCACGCACCGCTCCAATTTCTCCATATGACAATCCAGACTTGGAATTCTTGGATTTCTTTGGTGCTGTTCATAGTGGACAATTCAAAACAATTGGCAGCCTTCACAACAACCATGACTCTCACTTGCAATATCACAATGTGGACTGGCTTGCTAAAGTGGCAAAGGAGGATCTTCTGCTGTGTTGACATTACAAGACAATGGGGTGGGTCATCATCTAAGGTGACCCTAGCTGTGGTAGGGCAGAGGGGAATACAGATGGAGACCATGTAAAGATGTGGATTCTGAGAGGCTGTCATTGAGCATGAGTTGATGATGAAAGAACTGGTTTCTCCATAAACTTAGGGTATCATGGAGGTTCTACGAAGCAAAGAGTATTGATTCAGATGTGGAGAATACAAGAAAAATGGGATCGAGGGAGATACAAGAAGAGAGGAGCAATTTTGTGAAGAGGGTTCAAGGGGATCAACAGGATACGGAGAATTCAGATTGGGAAGCGGTGGAATATGAAAAGGGATTGTCAGTGTGAGATGGGGGCAGACCAATGAGGAGATGTCAGCAAGGGATCAAGGGAAGTGATTGGAGGAATGACAAAACTTGAAAATAAGGTTCGAACATTGTGAAACCGACCGTTGGTCCATTTCAAAATCGAGGAACGATCAACAATCTGGAGGGACTTTTAGATTTGTATAAAAAGCCTTTGAGTGACCCCAAGTTACTGGCTTTGTTCTGAGTCATTCTCGACACACTCGAAAGATTGTTGTCATTGTCTGTCTTGTTGTTCTCCTACAATGCCGACTAGTCATATCCAACAAAGCTGAATAACCTGCCAGTTGTAACAATCACGAGACATATAATGAAGATGCGCCGATATGTCGGTTCCAACAAATAGTATGGGTCTGTAAACACCTGAATCAAAAAATTTACTTCCCACAAATATGAGTTGCCTATATTTGACAGAGGTATTTCGTGATGATCCATGGTTTGCTGACAGGAGAGATCCTATGAGCTTCAAGTGTGTAATATGTATTATCGGAACTCACGACCAAACGAACTTTACCTGTGAAAAGCAGTCGAGAACAGGAGCACGACATGGCACGAAACAAAACTTTATCGTCAAATCTGGTCAGAATTTTTCATGTAAGAAACGCGAGTGCGGCAACTTGAGTAACAGGCTAAAGTCAAAGTAAAACTATTATCCATGAACTCCGTACTACCTGAGCTACACTATACTGCTTTTTGTCCAATGGTCTGGTCTATTACTGCCGAATCTAGTGTTGTAGAGGCGAGGAGCCCTGAAGGAGGGATAAATTTCGCCTAAAGAACATCCAGGAAATCGTGAGTTGTCGATTTCTGACGGTGACACAATGATAGAAAGATATAGGACATGGGTGACGTCCGCTGTTGGAATCTGAACCGTAGATAATAATCAGACTCGTAAGTCTCTTATCTATCGCGCAGTAGGTAAAGACTCGTAATGCGATAAGTATTTTAGGCTCACCCTCAGTCTGTAGTGTAGAAGTGACTGAGGGTGGCCGAGCTTGTATTCTGGTGTATAAGTCTCCTTATTCCATTGTCCAAGCGTAACAATGGAGTGTGAGGAATGTGATATAGTGAAATCATGCACGCTTTACTATGGTGGCGTATACACCAGATCGCAACAATTTCCCTCGGGACATGATTGATAACATCTGCCAGCAAGTTTTTGTGACGAGTGGATCTGCAGTATACGTATCTGTTTCGCTGAAGTTTATGTAACATTAAAAGGAGAATATTGACCACAGGGGTACTAGTAACGAGGTACACAAAAACAACTGTTATTGCTTTATTCGACTAACTATTGCAATAGATTATGACAGTACTTGGGAACAGAAATTTATATGGGCATCAGTATGTATCAGGGGTTCTCAGAGCATTCAAAGGGGGGAGATGTCTGTAGCATACTTGGTACGCGGCCAAATGTATGTAGTACGGACCCCGGTCGTTCATGCGTGGACCTCGGGCATTTCTACCTACCTACCTACCAAGAACAAATTTGGTGTAATCAATGCTTCTGATTACATGCAAATTATTTTGAGATGCTCTTTGCTTGTCCAGATGAGTTGATGATACATTCTTAGCCATTAGGTTTCTATAAAATACATACTTAAGAAATAAGCAGGGAAAGGTTCTCGTACTTGAATACAAAGATACTGTCAGCAAACCACTGTCGAGAGCTATGTCGAAAAGAGTTCGATCGAAAGTCAAGACCCAACATCTTACTAAAAGAACGAATCGCGGAACATGAGACTCATGCCGTACTACCGCTGAGGACCCCTGTTGACCAGCCATGAGGGGGACGAATGAGGTGGAGGCCTCGAGGGAGGTCGGCTTGCTCGAGTTAGCTCTTCTTGACGCTGCCAAAGAAGCTCTGCCCAGAGAGGATGAGGAGGAATGTGGCCAACGAGGGCCCGAAGTACATCAAGCCTATATTCATTCCCAGTCGGCTGCGGCAACAACCAGCAACGAATAGGATAACGCACCATCGCGTTTTCTCATCATCCGTGTCAGCGAAGAAGAGGATTTCTTCTCCCTGCGGAAAAACTAAACGGAAAGAACGCTCAACACCATAGAGGCTGTCATCTTCGTCGTATCGGGAAGCGCCTCCAGGACTCAAAGTGTTCTTGCGACCTTCCTGATTATCCTCGATTGCGATTGCCTTCTTCAGGTCGATGGTAGCGGTAGCCTTTTTGGTGACATCATTAAACGCGACTAGATTGGCACCGATGACGCGTAGCTGTCGACGACGCCAGGTCTGACAGAATTTGTCAGTCGAAATTATAACGATATGATTTGAATTGACGTACGCTGCAATCACCACCTGATTGTGTCAGAATTCCCTCGAAATACGTCACTTTATGCCAGTTAATATGTCGTAAGCCGCGACTACACTCCTCCAGGCTTTGTGGAAGCTGCTCTGGTGCAATCCCAGGTAATGGTGGCAACCTGAAGATCTGGAGAACAATCTCTCCTGCCTGCAATGTCGAGAATTTCCCCTCAGCTTCAACCCGTTGGCCAATAAGTGGGTAACTTGTCTCAAACAAGCGTGTGTCACAGCGCGATGCTATCTCTTTGAAGGAAATGAAGGCGCGCGCTATCGTCCCGTCCGGTTTGAGGTATCGAGCCAGGTTCTCCGGTAGTCGCTGGACCGATTGAGGTTGTGGTGGGAGACTGTGCACAGGAAGTTTATCTTTTGACGTTTTTTTTGGAGACGAAGAAAAGAAGCTTCTCATGCCGCCTTTGCTGGAACTTTGTATCACAGGAGGGGGAACGACCGGGGCTTGCGGAGGAGGAGGCGTAAGCTCTTTGAACTGTGCGACGACATGGGGATCTCGGCGAACTTTGAGTGTGAGCGTGAATTCTAGCTTGTTGTGCTCAATCCTGAAACAACATAGAGTCAAAGCTCTTTTTTGAAGCCAATGTCAACCTACAGCTCAAACTCTTGCTCAATACGGAAATCTCGGCCCAGCTGGCATTCGGGTGTGCTCACAAAGTGAATCCCGTTGTTCAACGTACAGGTGAGGAAAGTTGGTTCTTGGGGCAATGGAATATGAATATTCTTAACACCCAAGACTACAGGCGAAACGAGTTAGAAAAAATAAAGGGGGTAGGACTGCAAGTCACCTTTAACAAAAACTTTTCCATAAGCCTTCCCCGATTTCTCCTGAGCCCGATACTCCTTGATTTGTTTTGAATATTCGTTCTGGCAGTTATTATAGATTGAGAAAGAATTCCGAACAAATAACACGCATACCATATCTGAAGGGCGACGAACGGGCCTCCATGCCTTGCCGACATTGACATCACCAGGTCCAGTCATGTGTGAAATAATATCTGGATCCGACGAAGAGGCATATATAGTCCCTTCGCGTTCTCGAACATGATATTTCTGGTGTTGAAATTCAGAGGTAATAACAAGGACCAAAGACAGGAAAACTCGCCGTCTTGTTCTTAGTTGGAGCTGCCACCATCTTTTTCAGCTCTTTCTCAATACTATCGCCAAGCTCACCATCTCTACCATCCATATCACCAACACCAACGACATCAAGTAAGATATTGCCCCTCTTCTTTGCACCTCCGGTTAAGATGTCCGCATCACCAGTGCTCATGCTCCTTCTCCTGCGGGGTTGTCCCACTCCCAATGATCGCTGAGCGTCTCTGTCAACCTTCGGAGGTGTGAAGTCTTCATGTTCCAAGCGTCTAGCTTCACGGCGCCTCTCTAGAATCATCTGCTCTCTGTTTTTGATGTTGTCCTTGGGCGGTGGGGGAGGGGGTATGGAAAATTCGGAGGACGCACTGACGTTCCTGCTGACAAAACCGTTATTGAGCAGCAGCGCAGAATCAGTGGCAGCACGTTCCATAACTCGCGAGCCAGGAATCGATGGCCTAGGGGATCGCAAAATCTCAAGCGAATCATCGTCCTCGGTCATTGCGGAGTCATCTGCGTGAGTTCCGGCGACGTCATCCATAAGACGATCCAGAGCGCTTCGCATGTCCATGGCGACGTCGACGTTCCCCATTCTCATGCTGCCTCCACTCTGGACACTGGGCGTCTCCTCCTTGCTTGCGCCTCCGGTGACTCCGAAACCGTCAAAGGTAGCTGGCTCGGCCGCAGAGTCGATATCTCCAAGATCTAATCCGCGTCCGAACTTGCTCCCTAAATCAAACTCGAGTTTTTTGCCTGTATCAAGAGAATTAAATAGCTTCCCCTCCATAACAGTAGTTCCCATCATTGTTTTCCTTTCGGCGTGTTCAATAACAGCACTTTCAGTACTGATATCGTCCACGGTAGACATTGTATCCTTCTCAGCTATGTCCTCGCTGTTTACCTTGGAAGAAGAGATAATATCAGGAACAGAAGAGTGGCTGTCATCATCGAGGCTTGTATCGTCTGAGAGTCTACTTCGCTGTTCTCCATGGCCGTCACCAGAGGCACTTCTGAATGACGGGCTATCCAAATCCGGAGATTTCGAACGAATTTGCGAAGCGTCTGGAGAATGTTCCAAGTGCGAACAACCCTCAAGAGTGGAACCTGGTCGATCTTCTTTCAGCTGGGCCTCCTGCAAAGTTGCTAAGTTAGAACTGCTACTTGAGCAGTAAGATGGATGACTCACTTCTGTCACTGGTGTATATGCCAACTTTGGTTCATTCGCTGAGGTGTTGTGAGTATCAACGAAGTTTGCTGTAGGCCCATCCACTATAGTTTCATGTGTGACTGGAGGCGGAGGCGAAGACAGCGAGAAGGGATCCTCCAATGAAGTCAACGATGAATCTAATGGCAGCTGTTCAGGCAATGTTTACAAAGGAAATGGGGAAGCTACATGCCTGATGATTCAATGCCTACCCCAAATTTAGGTATTAATCCTTCTCCGTGGTGAGTGTCACGATAATTGAGACTCCTGACAATTTTACTAGGTGACGGAGTTCCTGGTAACATGAGAACATCTTCACAGTCGTCCTCTCGCGCTAGCTGATGCCTTTCTACATGTGTAGACCTCCCAAGAGGGGGCGTATCAAGATGACTCGAGGCAACATCGAAAGATGCGGTAGGACTTCCCCCACACGAAGATGAACTACTGGTCACCGTTCCCCCAGCTATATTGAGAGAACGCGAAGTTTGTGCGCTGGGCAAAGGAGCAGTATAACGCCGCCTTGCGGGTGTAACGGGCGGCCCATGAGGAGAAGCATGCGTGGGAAGGTTGAACGCCTGGCCGTTGACAAGTTGTTGCGGAGAAGAGTGTGCTGAAGTGCATAAAAAATGAGGCGGAGATGGCTTGGGAGAACGTGAGTACTCTCGCTGATGTTGGAGAAATCGGGCCGCATGGTGAGACCGTCCTAAAGGAATTCCATCTTCCATATCCAGATCTAGAGGAAAATGAGGGCCATTCATTTGGCGCGGTGGAGTGCTGGTAGTGGCATCGGGACTTGGCTCGACAGCAGCATGTTGGAGTGAGGCATCGATGGTCTTCCCACTTGAGGAAGCAAACATTTCATCAACCAACCCCGAAATGCTTGCATCAGGATCCAATCCGAACGAAGGACCGTCGTCACCACATGCATCATAAAGGTCGTTGCTGTCATACGGAGATTCATCCATCGTCTTGTCTTCTTTCTGAGGCTGGTCTCCACGGAAAAATGGATCATCTTCAGGTTCTCCCTCATAACCGCCACCAGCCTCCGTCTGTTGCCCTTCGTCATTCTCGCTGTCTGTTTCATTTTCATCCGCGCTGATTTCGACGACATCGCATTTTTCATCCCAAGTGACAGTTTTTCTTCGCTGCCTTCTACTTTGGCTGCCACTACTGAGGCGAGGCCCATGCATTCTTCTTGAGATGAGTGAAGAGCGGCCAGGTGAGACGCCAGTTGTAGGAGCAGAGCCGATGAATGGTACAAGTGGAGAGTGCGCTGTCGGAGGATGGGATGAAGAGGATGCTGCGGGGAGAAGATGAAGGAGGGGAGGAGATGGAGACAAATATTGTTCCTCGGCGCTGGTAACAGGCTGCTTGAAAGGACTTTTGGTGACCGGTTCCTTCTGAATCAAACCTTGAAAGGTTTTAGACTGCCTGCGCTCCCTTTTGAGGGCGAAAGGACGTTCATTCTCATCCTCTGCTTGATAGTACATCGACGATGGACGTGGGCGCTTTTCACCCGACACTCGTCGAGGGGATGGAAAGGAAACAGGACGGGGGGGAGGTGAGTTTGTAGGCATCTGTGACTTGAAAGGCGATTTCGAAACAAGATTGTTGTCTCGAACATGCCGATAGCTCGAAGAAGTGCGGCGAGCAACAGGGGGCTGTGGAAGGGAACGCGGAGAATCACGTTTGGCTATACGGAGGGGAGAAGTTATTGAACCAGAGCTTTCCGAGCCTTGACTTCCCGAGTTCGATGTCGGGGAGATCCAGCCCATGCCTGAGTCGCGCATAATAGAGAACTTGATGGGGTCGGGTGAGTTGGACAAGAGCGTGTCTCTGAGTGGGGACTTCTGAGTCGACATGCTTGCGCGCTGTCAAGAACAGCGAGCAGCGAGACGCCGACGGTAAGCTCGCTGTTATAGGCTATAATTTCGGTGATGCTGGCTGTCAATGTGAGAAAGACAAGTGGCACCAACAAACATTGACTCGTGGGAATTCACTCACCGCGTCGAGTCACATGATCACGATTGTTCCGCCCGTAGTATCAGAAAACGCGGTAGCGCAGCCGCAAGGCCCCGCAAAGCCCGCTACGTTTGATACAAGGATGTAGATGTTTTTAATGTACATCATTTTGATATGGGCAAAATTTGTTTTCGCATTCCATCCCTGTTCTCCAGACGATGTGCAATTTAGCAAAATTTGCTTTGTTGTGTTTTTCAGACAACAAACTATGTTCATTATAAGCAATAGCATATTTACCAAGTAAATCACGAAGAGGCTTCAAAGTAATGAATCGGCTGATGTTTAGAAAGAAACGAGCTAGACAGATATCTTCATCACTCCATTCAGGACATCATCTGATATATATAACAGTGCAAAGAGATGAAGAAGATGCAATGTCTAATGACAAGCATGCCCCCAAAAGTACATGTTCATGAATTGCTTTCTCAAAATCAGATTGTTGACCAGCTGCAGAAAG
>JABAKA010024170.1:0-23336 GCA_018857285.1 Termitomyces sp. Mi166#008 | reverse complement strand
TCCCTGGGAGGGGCATCATACATGATGCTGGCAGTTGACGGGGGTTCCTCACACATGTCCAGATATTTCCTTGCTAGGAAAGACTCGGCCTCCACACTGACAGTTTTTATGTCCTATTTTATGTCCTATCACTATGAATCGGAGTGACAGACCAGCCAGAAGCTTTGCAAAGTCAGGGTTGATGTGGGGCGTGAATGGGTGAATGAAGCATGGACCACCTATCTGAATGGCCATGGCATCGTGCTGAGGGTAACTACACCATATGCCCATGCCCAAAATGGTCTTGCCAAGCATGCGAACAGAACAATCCTTGAGGGGGTGAGATGTATGCTGGTGAAAAGTGGACTGCTGAAAAATCTCTGGGCAGAAGCTGCATCGACACAGATTTACACTCGTAACCTTTTGCCGTCGTCTCAACACCTTGGCATGATACCAAAACAAGCATGGACTGGACAGAGACAGAGAGTTGACCACCTCAGACCATGAGGGTGCTGGGCATGGGCAAAAGTACCTGACAAGCTGATCAAGTCAAAGCTAGACCCACGTTCGGTAAAGACTCACCTGGTAGGCTACGCAAATAGTGGATATTGTTTGTACGACCAGGAATCCTGATCAGTCGTTACATCGCACAATGTCATCTTTGAGGAAGGAGTTGGCCACTGATCCCTCACCATCTTAGATGACGCTGAGGACAACTCACAGATCACTACCACCACCATCCTAGACACCCCACCGACCTCACTCAGAGTCATACCAACCAGACAGCTGGTCACGCTGAGGATCAGAGCTGACAATACCCCAATCCACTCTGACCATGCCCCTGATCTTACACGGGCACCTATCCAGGCTGTACCTGAAGTGCCACCCCCTGTGGAGAACATTCCTCTCCAGCAATTGTCCTGCTTAACGTAACCCTCCCCATCCCTACAGGCAGCACAGGAGACCTTGCAGAGAGAACGGGATGCAAGAGACCATGGGGAAGACTGAGCAGCTGGGAAAAAACTACCAACAGCTCTCCAAGCTGAAGAACCGTACACATATCTGGTGGCGTTAACGTATCAGGAAGACGGGATCAAAGACTATGTGCCCAAAACGTACATAGAAGCCATGAGAAGACCTGATTTATGGAAACCTGCAATGGACGAAGAACTTCAAATAATGGCGGACCAAGGAGTTTTTAAGCTCATGGATGAGGGGTCGGTGCCACTTGGGAAGAACATTGTGGGCTGTCATTGGGTGTTCACAAATAAGTATAACATGGAGGGGGAAGTGACAAGGCGCAAGGCCTGGTTGGTAGCCAAAGGGTACTTGCAGATAGCCAGGGAGGATTTCAACGAGACATACACTGTGGTGGTACATCTGGAGTCTTTCAGGAATGTCTGCAGCGATTGCTGCCCATAACAGGTTAGAGATCTGGCAAGTGGATTTTATTTCTACTTACCTCAACAGTATCCTAGAACATGACATGTACATGCGCCTACCTCCTGGTTTCCCAAAAGGGGAGGGAAAAATTAGCACTACTCTGAAAAACAATATATGGACTGATGCAGGGCGAATACGACTGGTACTGGACACTCAATGGCGCTTACGTGGACTTAGGTTACAAATGGTTGAGAGCTGATCCATGTGTATGTTCGAGGACCGTAGGAACCGAGAAAACTGTTACCAACACTTTTAACGACAATACATTTGGGCTCTCAACAACCAAAAAGGGGGCAGAGATCGCGAAGGCAGAACTATCTCAGATATATGAAGTCAAGGACCTTGGGGAACCGTCATTTATATTAGGAATGGCAATACACTGCGACCCCGACACTGGGGCAATATTATTGTCACAGAAAGCATACCTTGTCCATGTACTCAAATGTTTCAACATGGCTGACTGCAACTCACAACACACCCCACTCCCATCTGGCCTCATGCTCATGGGAGACATGTCACCAAAGGGGGAGGCCAAACAATGATTCATGGCAGACAAACCATACTGCCAACTGCTAGGCGCTCTCATGTGGGCACAGGCAGCCACATGCCCAGATCTGTCATTTGCTGTAACACTTCTCATGCATTTCCAATCCAACCTGGGTCCATCACATTGGAAAGCTCTGGTACATGTTCTAGCATACGTAAAAGGCACATTGGACTACAAGATCGTATACTCAAGGGGTCCAGGTAAGTCCACCAAGCCTATCAGCTATGTAGATGCAGACTATGGAGGTGACCTGGATACCCGGAGGTCCACATCTGGCTACGTCTTTATAATGGCAGGCGGCCCAGTCTCCTGGAGTTCAAAGTGCCAACAAACTGTTGCACTATCAACCACAGAAGCAGAATACATGTCGATGACACAAGGATCACAACAGGCCCTATGGATGCACAATTTCCTCAAAGAAATCGACTTAGGCCAACCGCTACCAGCATCACTACTCATGGACAACAACTCGTCCATCGCATTAGCTCAGTCAACGAAAGGGCATGCCAGGGCAAAGCACATTGACATCAGACACCACTATATCTGCGAACGTATACAGGAAGGGGATATCCAAGTCACACACATACCCTCATCTGAGAACATTGCCGACATCTGCACCAAGCTGCTACCTTGCGCCGCGCATGACCACCTAGTAACCCTTATGGGAATAAAGAACGTCAATGGTCATGCAAGCCAGGGGGAGTGTTGAGGAGTGACCTACGCTCCCATCGGACACTTCCCGTTTAGGGATACCTCTATGTTCCTGACTGCGCCATAACGATCGGTATTTACTATTCTTTACGGTCAAACCTTAAAATATTCTCGTTATCTATCTAGATACACAATACGCCACCCTCAGTCAACCATATATTATACGGAGTGACTGAGGGTGAGCTTATTTCGTTTCTTACATATTTGTATGGCTACTTATTCATCCCTGTAGACTAAAACTCTGTTTTATCTGCAGGTAATATAATCTCAGTCGACCATATATTATATGGAGTGACTGAGGACTAAAACTCTGTTTTATCTGCATGTGGCAATCAACAGACTCAAGCCATACAAGGCCCTAAGCTTGAGTAGAATACCAAACATTGTTCTGAAAAAGACAAAATACACACTGGTCCCATACCTAGAGCCCATCTTTTGTGCCACATTCAAGCTCAAGGTATACCCAGAGCAGTGAAAGGTCTTTAAAACAGTAGTGCTGAGAAAACCAAAGCATGACGACCACAGCAACCTGAACTCATATTAACCAATAGCATTGCTGAACATTGTGGCAAAGGTACTCTCATTGTGTGTCAAAGCAAAGCTGGCCTACTATACAGAGAAGACAAACATATTACTGAAATATCAGTTTGGAGAATGAACAGAAAGATCAACCACTGATTTACTGCACACACTAACAACCTTCATCAAAAACACATGGAGAAGGGGGAGAGAGGTAGTAGTGGTTTTTATGGACATAAAAGGGGCATTTCCAAACACAGTGCTGAGGGTGTTGGCAAGAGACATGAGGCAAAAGAGAGTACCAGAAATAGTGGTGAAGTAGTTTGAGAGGAAACTGGAGGGAAGAAAGACAGTGATCATCTTTGACGACTATAGCTCGCAGCAGGTCTCAGTGAAAAGCAGCCTTGATCAGAGATGGAACACATCTGGGTTGTGTTACAACTTCTACAATGCAGAGCAGATCGAAGGCACAAGAGAGCAGGACAGAGAGCTAGCAAGATTGTTTGCAGATAATGCATATAAGTGGCAGAGGGGCAAGGAGGATGGTGAGGATGATGGTGAGGATAAAGAAGCAAGCAAGTGAGCAAAGGAACACTATTTCATTTACGAGATGAAAAAGTTTGTAAAAATGGGATTCACTAAGAGAAGAAAGAAAAATGAGAGAAGGGGAAAGACCAAGCCAGCAATAAGACCGACAATAATCTTCAGTAAGACAACAATTAGAATGGAGACATCACACAAATTCCTTGGAGTGATCTTAGATCAGGAATTGTGCTTTAAGGGAGCATGCAGCATATGTCGGACCGTTACACCCTACAAAGAACAACCCCAGTATCGTAGTGGTTTTCGCCCGTTCGCGGCAACGGCTATGGATGGGCCCGTGCAATCCAGGCATTGGAGTATATAAACACGGTGCATTTGTAAGCTAACTTTTTCCCCTCAACTCCATACCGCATTCCTCTTGTACGGCGTGGTACCATAACAGTCGTCACTCGAAAATCCTCTTAAAATGCGTGCGCACGATGTATAATATATAGCAATCATAACAATGTAATAAAATACAATTACCTCCTCGTCCCAACCCACCCGACCAACACCCCAAGAATACCAACCGTGCCCCACGTGCGCACTTGTCGCCCTACCCCCGTCTCAGCATCCGCCGTCGCAGGCGTCGTTAGCCCAGCGCGCAGGTGTATCCGTTCTTGCTTCTCCGAGGCGTGCGGCGACGATGGTGGTGGTGGTGGTGGTAGTGGTGCATCACAGTGCTCTTCGTGCGTCGGCGGGCTAACCTCGACCTGCGAGACGCCGCCGAAAAAGTCGGTGATGAGAGTTTGATCCAAGGGTCGGTTGAAGAGGTCGTTCCGGACGCCGGGGTGGGAGTTGATTTTGGTGACGTCGTAGCTGCCAAACTACAACGTAGGGAGGTTAGTTAGGGGAACGTAGGGAAAGGGAAGAGGAGGCGTACGAGATCGGCCATGGTCTGGTGGCTTGTTTTGTTAATGCCTTCCATGTATTCGAGGACGTAGTGGGTATAGGCGTCGATTACGGCGACGCCAATGTCATTGTCGTTTTCATACTGGTTACATGGGTTAGACTTTGTAGGAGAGGAGGGAAAAGGGCGCACAGAGTAGGAGTTTTCACCGACTCGTGAGGAGCCTGTTGCGAGGATGTTTGGGGAGTAGAATTTGGAGTACATCGAGTTGGCTTGGCAGGTGTCGATCATGAAAAATATCTCGTTGTACCTACGGCAGGTTTGTCAGAGGTACGAAGACGACGACATGAATTCGAACCGTTTCTTTTGGTACATCTGCTCGAATGCGTCTGCAATATCGAACGCGCTGATTTCTTCATTGTCTTGGAACTTGAGGAACTCGTTTCCGCCATGGCCCGTCATGTAAACGAAGATGTTGGACCTGTCGTCCGTAAGGAGGCGTTTTGAGCGGGGGACGGAGGGGTCCATGCGGCCTGTTGCGTCGGTGTTAGGGTGTACTACTGATGCTTATTCGGGCGTGCGCACCGGTTAAGACGCGAATAAAGTTCTCGACAGTGACCTCGTAGCCGCGGTAGTCGACCTCGATGTTGTCGCCGTAGAGCTCGATGTGGCGGCCACGGTCTGCGTAGACGCGGCCTGGGAAGGTGTTGCGGGGGTTGCAGGAGGCGTCGTCGGCGAGCATGAGGATGATGTTCGAATCTGGGATGCCGAGGCGCTTGACGGTGCGGTACATGCCCAATGCATTGGCCATGTGCTGAGAGGGTTTAGCTGTGGAGTGAGTGTATGTAGATGTAATGAACTGACGCGGTAGTTGAACCAGTACCGCGACGCACAGACGAGCACAGCCCAGTTGTTGGTGTGCTCGCGGACGGCATCGTCTTGCAACGCCCGAGCCCAGCTCGCGAGGATGAGGAGGAGGAGGTGCAGGAAGAGCATTGACGGCGACATCGCGTCCGCTTGTTTATGTCTGTATTTTCACCGCATCGACCTTTCTAACAACCATGGCCAAGACAAAAACTGCAGAGCCTAGTCCTTCCAAAAAAATCCTCCAAGGTATCATCGGGCGCACCGTCTCAGCTCAATCAGTCAAGTCGCAAAGGCAAACGCGCATGGAGGAAGAACATCGACATACAAGATGTAGAACACGGTATAGAAGAGATGCGGGCAGAAGAAAGGGTCACAGGGTGAGCCTAATACACTAGAATCCCTCGTTGTGGTCGACTTGATTATTCCTCCATAGTAAAACCCTGCAGGCAACCAAAGATCACGATCTTTTCCAAATCGACGTTCAAGGCGACACTCAAGGTCCTCTTCTACCATACTGAGATCGCTTAATATTGATTGATATCGTATTCAGTTCGCAAATCTCTGACAAAATTTTCGCCTGCTCTCCTTACTTCCACAAAAATACTTTCCCAACGCTCCGCTGTCCCTGCCGTCTTTTCTCGACCGTCATCGGCCACTTCCAAAAAACGGAAAGCGCTCGTCAGCCATGAAGAAAAAGCTAGACTACTCAGAATTGGCAAACGCCCACGCAAAGGTCCTTTCAACAGCGTTATAGACCCTACGGAGTTTGGCGCAGGCAGCGCCATGCTCGAAATAAGCGAGGCTGTCAAGAAAAGTGGGACCTATGATGTATGGACATCTCCGTCTGAACAAGTGGAAATCAAGGATGGCCTCGAAACAGTGCAGCCTAAAAAGATCAAGGTGCAGTCATATTGCATCTCTCATTCCTTCTCATTCACTCATATGTACAGGCACCCGCCACTAAACACGTACGGGACACAATAGAAATGCAAGCTGTAATAGAACCTCATCAGGGAGCATCATACAATCCGCCTGTTGAAGCACACCAAGAACTTCTCTTGCAGGCGCACGAGGCTGAGGAACGACGAGTTCGCGCCGCGGAGAAACACGCACAGGTAAAGGAGCAGATGGAAAGTGCCAAAGCGGGAGCTGAGGATGTCAACCCGGGCATAGCGTCTGGGATGAAACTGCACCACGAGGTAGACGAGGACGAGGAAGAGGAAGATACGGAAAATCGTGAAGAAGTGCCAGCAAAGAGGCAACCTGCGCGGAAGACCAAGGCGCAGCGGAGCAAAGCCGCTCGATTGCTTGCCGAGGTATGTTTTTATCGAAATCCATAGTTTTGCGTTGACATCCACGATGTCGAAATCAGAAACGCGAGTTGGCTGATCGAGCTATGCGGAAACGAATGTTAGCGGTAATACCCTCCGCGAGGACCCTACGACGGACAAATGCTAAGCTCATGTCGGCGCGAGAGGAGGAACTGGCTCGGAAACGCGCAGCAGAGTTGTCGAAGCTGAAGCGACATGGACTCACCGGGAAAAAGCTAGGGAAGCACAAAGTACCCGAGGGTCAGGTAGATGTGCAACTCGGCGAAGATTTGAGCGAGTCACTACGAGCACTCAAAGTGCGTATTCTCCATTCGTTGCTGTTTGACCGATCTAATTGCTCGAAACAGCCGGAAGGAAATCTATTCCGCGACCGGTTCCTTAGTATGCAGCATCGCGCACTTGTGGAGCCTCGCGTTCTCGTTGCGTAAGTCATCACTTATGTTTCCTAATTTCCGTTTGCTGCGACTGACCCAACACTCAGACCCAAGAAACGTAGAACGAAGATTGTCGAATATGAAAAACATGCATGGAAACGGTTTGAGTAGCGATTTTATAGACGATTACATATAGATACAGTCATCGTACCAAAAAAATCATGCTCTTCAGGTTGCGGTATAGTGAGAAGATCCAATCAGCCGAATTGCCGGGCCAGCAGCTGTACAGTTCTTTCAGCCACCAAAACACAGCCACAAGATGGTCGCAAGCCAGATTGGATTTCTTATGTAAACATCGTAAGTATAGTCCTCCTCACCCCAATGGCCGCCACAAAAGCAACCAAGAAGGCCGCCTCTGGCAAACGTAGGTCGCCGCTGGTCTTTTATATGTTCTTTCCGCTCATTTTCTCGTTCAAAAAGCCGCCCCGAAGGACAGCAAGGCCAAGGCGGCGAAAAAGGCTGCGCTCCAGGGCGCCCACTCCCATGCCTCCCGCAAAACAAGGACCTCAGCGTCATTCCACCGCCCCAAGACCCTCCGCCTTGCCCGGGACCCTAAATACCCCCGCAAGTCCATTCCTCATGCACCCCGGATGGATCAGTTCAGGACGATCGTTTCGTGAGTTGTCTTTACTATTCCGCTTGGGCAGGATAAGGTCTGGCTTGGAATTGGAGATGGGCGTCGAAAGGCGGTGGATCCATGTTCATATTTCGTTTCTAACTATGGTTTTTCCAGGCCCCTGAACACAGAGTCGGCCATGAAGAAGATTGAGGAGCACAATACTCTGGTGTTTATTGTCGATATCCGGTCAAACAAGCGCCAAATCAAGGACGCTGTGAAGAAGCTCTACGATGTCCAAGCCGCTAAAATCAACACCCTCATCCGGTATGCGTATCTCGTTTTTCAAATTATATCCTAGTGCTCATCTGTGTCCAGCCCCGACGGAAAGAAGAAGGCCTATGTGCGCCTGACTGCTGACCACGATGCTTTGGATGTTGCCAACAAGGTGTGTCGTCTTGATTTTTCGTAATGAGTGGTACTGACGATTTCTTGTGCTTGGTAGATTGGCTTCATCTAAACTTGTCTCTTTGGGACGCCTGTGGGATGTGTGATGGCCTTTACATACTTCTTCTATGCTTTACCTGTATGTATCATGAATCAACATGCCGACTATCATGAACACTATTCTACGTATTGTCTAAGAATGCCTCTGAGAATTTGTGCTGGTTTGAGCGCGTGGGAAATTGGATTTTTTTGTGGAAATTGACGCGCCGAGTCCTAAGCGTGTCACCGCCTTCCTCGATGTTTCGAATAGCCCTCGCCCGCCCACCTCGTGCGGTTCTTCCTTCAGTAACGCGGTGGCGGCGGTTCAACTCCAACATACCAACGTTCGTCTCTTGCTGTGCCCAAGAGTTTCCACTTATCCGTGTTTCTAGCATCCCGCCTTCGGAGAAGTCGACAACGACCAACAAAGTCAAGCCCGAGGGTACCAAACCTCGGAAAGGCAAGGAAATTACCCTCCATGATCTGGTTTCTGAAGATGGGTGCGTGCAAGTTTTGTTTAATCTGTGAACCTCGACTTACGACCTGTCCCAATAGACCCTCATATAACGAGCTTCAGAAGTGTGTGGTTTCGCTTTGGGTCCATTCACCTAACACCTGAGTATGTAGGACATTATTAAACATGTCAGAAGAGGAATTGGAGACGGTATTCAAGGAGCCACCAAGGTACGCTCCCTTTATAAACTCGGCTGTTCTTTCATCTGACTTGTCTTGTTCAGATTCGCAGAGACAGAGGACGAAATGTTTGGAAAAACGTATGTCGTTCATTCTTTGCACGGGACCATGGTCTAACTTTCATCTCCTAGAACAATCCTAGACGAAGGGCGCCCCACACGCCTTGACCCGAACAATCTGCCAACACCTCCACTTGACCCCAACCAGCCATGTACTGAGGAACAATATGCAGCCTCTCTTGTCCATGGTCGTGGAGTTCATATTCCCATCTACCACAAGCCAACATACGGCATCCCTGTCGCGAACATCCAGTTCCGCTCGCACCACCCAGAACTACTCGATCTCTTCACGCACTTTGCAACGCACGCGGCGTCGTCACTGGGTATACCTTGCTCGAGACCCGTCTTCCTGCCGAACAAACGGACACTATGGACGGTTCCGCGCTCGCCATTCGCGCACAAAAAAAGCCAGGAGAATTTTGAGCGTATCGTTTACAAGCGCGCGGTGAAGGCATGGGATGCGGACCCGGAAGTGATTGATAGGTGGTTCAAGTATTTGAGAAGGCATGCGTTGGGTGGTGTGGGCATGAGGACGACCAAGTGGGAGCGGATGGCGTTGAGTGTTGGGCAGACACGACTGGAAAACGTTGGAAAATTGGAATCAGTGTCTGAAGATAAGATCAAGGCACTTGGGGAGAAGATTGTCGCGGCAGAGTTGGTAGCACAGAACAAAGCAAAGACCGTGGCGAGCATCCCTTCAGCGTAATACATCTAGCCGAGATTAGATAAGATGCTAATCTATTGTTCTGGCCTCGCTATTGTTCACTTGCTCCAATGTCTCCCTCTATCCCCCCCCGTCCTGCCCCAGTCGATGCATTCCCGACACAGACCTCGACTATCCAGGCTGAAACTGAGGCTGTCCTGCGTCGCCACATCCCATCCAATGCAGAGCCAGCACCCGGGCTTTCCAAGGCGTCCCATATGCAGTTTCTCGTCCGCAATCTCGTACAGGGATTCCCCGAAAGATATGTGAGCCAAGACGCCAGCCAACCGTGGCTACTGTTTTGGACCATACAAGCATTCAACATCCTTCAAGTCAGTCTCGATCCAGGTAATAAACAGCGGTATGCATGGACGTCACTGCCTACACGATATCTCATTTCATCTACGACTGTACAGTACGATTAGCAGGATACTTGCTGCCCAGCATCCTGATGGTGGATTCGGTGGTGGTCCTGGGCAAGCGGCTCACCTCTTGCCAACCTACGCGTCGGTGTGCGCGCTTGCCATCGTGGGCCGGCCAGGACCTGAGGGTGGTTGGGACCAGATTGACAGGTGTGTATGCATTTTGTCGATAGTGGGACTCGATCAGATGATTCCGGCACAGAAAGAAGATGTATGACTTTTTCATGTCGTTGAAACAGCCCGACGGTTCCTTCCTTGTCGCGCACCATGCAGAAGTCGATGTTCGGTACGTTATATCCAGTAATCGCGTCCATTTGCATATGCTAAAGCATTGTCTAGTGGAATATACTGCCTCCTTGTGACCGCCACGCTTCTTGACATTCTTACCCCCGAGCTGGTTGAGGGTACTGCTTCCTTCATCGCGTCCTGCCAAACCTACGAAGGAGGATTTGCGTCGGCATCGCAGCCCTATTACGCCGCCTCTTCCTCATCTCAGTCAGGCGATCCTGCTGACGACATGCCGTTCCGGCTGCTGGAAACGCCGCGTCCACCTCTTGGCGAAGCCCATGGCGGCTATACATTCTGTGCTCTTGCAGCGTGGGTGCTGTTGTTATCGTTCCGTGACCATAGCGATGAGAAACTGCCTTCTATCGATGTCGGTAAATTACTGAGGTGGTTGGTGATGATGCAAGGGAACGAAATAGAACTAGGCGGGTTCCGCGGTCGCACGAACAAGTTGGTAGATGGTTGTTATTCGTGGTGGTGCGGAGGCGCATTTGCTCTGCTAGAGGCATTGGGAGTCGGCAAACAAGAGACTAATGCAGCCCCGGCTCAAGAAGGCGATCCACTGACGGAGGAGTGGACTGACGTTGACGGTGTGTTTCTATACCCTCCTATCTATTCGTCAACTGATGAGAGCTATAGATTCATTGTTTAACCGACGAGCACTTCAAGAATATATATTATACGCAGGCCAACATCCAGCGGGAGGCTTACGAGATAAGCCACCAAAGTAAGCCGTCTCTAACGCCCTTTCTACAACGTCGCTCATCTTGATAGAAACCCTGATGCCTACCATACTTTGTATTGCTTGTCTGGGCTCTCAATTGCGCAACACCGCGTCTCTCCGTCCGACGCGCGACGTGCCCAGATTCGTAGTTCTTGGGATCCCACTCGCTTTTGTGCTTCGGGTAGGTTCTTGTGTAAGTTTTCCTTGAACTGAAGCTCATGTTTCCTTGTAGACTTGAAAATCAGCGAGAGCGTACTTCCTGATGAGACCAGGCAAAAAATATTTGAGAATGCGCTGGCTTGGGCACAAGAGGAGGGTGGATCAATTATAGTCGGCGGTGCAGAGCATCGTGTGGTATGTTTTTAAGTATATTTTCACAGGATCGACATGCTCACTTCGTATCTTGCTTAGAATGCAACACATCCACTATTTAACCTGACAATTACTCATACAGAGGGCTTAATGACGTACTTCTATGGTCAGACATTACCACCGCGTTCATAAAGATAACAAACGTTGGACGGGGAGACTGGAATCATTTATACACGTTACCAATGTTATGGGAAACGAAGGACGTTGGACGGGACATTGTCATGCGCATACGTATAAATGTGATGTTTAGATATAATGGTGTATGATAGCAATCTTGGAGGTAGGCTAAAATGATAGTGCGACGAGGATGGATGCGTGACGAATTCTGTAAATTTGATTGAGCAAGATGTGTGCGTGCGTGCGTATGTAGTATCCGTTCCCCTTCCTTCCGTGAACTGCTTTTTCCGGCAATCTGCAAGCTTAAGCAAGATCGCAGCAGAGATAATGCAAAATCTGAGTCAGTAACCAAAGCTGTTCGCAAGACCTTTCGAAAGCATTAACTAGACGTTGTGCCTTGGACAACCTGGTCATTCATAAGACACTTATCAGAATAAGACTCAGAGCAATGGAGGACGAGAGCATACAGGAATAGTTTCGTTGTCCGACTTCGCGTCCTGCACAGCAGGCCCGCTGGGTTGAGGGTCTGTAACTTCTCCGTTGGGCACATGGTGTTCCTCCGTTTGAATCCCGCTTTTGCCAATCGAATCAGCCTCCAAAGTCAAACTTGACTCTGTGCTTATCTTGACGGCTCCTTTCACGTCGGCTCCTTCGTTGTCCTTCTCCAGTCTACGGTCCTCCATTGTAGATCCGTTTCTATCATCTGAGTCGCCCGCAAGAATAACTTTTGGCATTTCCACGTCTCCTTTCGTCGCGTCACCCTCTGTATTTTCGTTCTCCTTCGTGTCCTTTTCGGAAGCCGCCTGAGTTGTCTCGTCTTCCTCCGCAGCTGGCTTGCCATCTTTAGGCTTTCCTCTGCCACTTCGTTCCCTGGGCTTCGAGTGTGAGGCATCACGATGGCTCTTCCCTCGTCCCTGGCCTTTGGCTCGCGTTCTCTTCCCCTCAGTTCGCTGACCGCGTGCCCCCTGCGCACGCTTTTCTTTTGCTTTCTTCTCAGCAAGTTCGAGGACCTCCTTCACCCGTTTGATCTGCACGGGGTCATTCCACCACCCGTTTGCTGTGGGTAATGCGTCCTTAGAGTGCGAGTATATACACTTGGTGTCTCCGAATTTGCAGGAAGACAGTAGATAGTACAAGCAGACATTTTTGCCACTGTACCGCTCTTGTAAGCTGAGATCGAAGAATAAGTCACAGCCCCACTCACAGATCATCGCGAACACTCTTCTCATCTGGCGCATGTGAAAAATCGCACTCGACACCCCGCGCACATCCGTTATGATTGTAGAATCGACATGGCACACCGTTACCCACATGGTTACAATCACTTGAGTCAGAGGGTTCTGCAATTTCTAGTTTGTCATCCTCATACCGAGGAAACGCGAAGTCGACAGGCTCGCCATCCGGGGTGACCTCAGAAGAGGGAGGAGAAAGAATATGGCTGCCGATCTTGGTGGCTTGGAGGAGAGATAGTGTTCGTCCAAGAGAAGCGTGAGCAAGAACATGGACAGGGTCGTGGGCGATGACTATCTCAAAATCTAGCGTAAAGACAGGTTGGATCAGAGCAAGAAAACAGGGCACAAAGATATTCATACCAATTTTTGCAGCAGGTAGAAGGCCCTGCTCGAGTCGTGCGACTCCTCTGTAATACCGCGCCTCAAGGGACTTGGGGTCGAATGACAGTGCACGTGTGGCGGCATGGGTTGCATCAACATACCTACAATTTGAATCCAGCATTATAGAGGAACCAGAGTAGTTGAGGTAAACGTACTCACAGTTCACGCTGTACATATGCTTTGGTGAGTTTCAAATATAATTCTGGATTTGATGGCCAGAGATTTGTTGCATCGACGTAGCATGTCGACGCACTTAGATAGTCTTTCTTGTCGAATAACGCATCACCCTAGGGCGATGTCAGACGACTGAAAATCCAGTGGCATAACGAAGATTCTACTGACCACGAGAGATGCCTCCTCTGCAAGCTGATGATTGCGCTCTCTACGTTCGAAACGCTTTAGTGCACGATATTTTAGTGCTTTTTCTCTTGCCTCGATCTGTTCCTTGGCAGTCAAAGGTGTCAGTTGCACAATATCAACACTTTCGGTGCTTCCACTGGGGTTGATCGAGACAATCTCATGCGGCTTCAATATCTCGTTATAAAGCTCCGGATTTTGAATATCTGCGGAGAAATAGGATGAGGTCATGTAGGATGTGGGGGGTCTTGGTGAGGTCCAGCCTACTCCGTCACCTTTAAGTTTCAAGTCCAAATTTCGGATCACTCACGTGATGCTCTGATCGCGTTTGATCTGAAATCACGTCACAGGCCGCGGGTCGTTCTTGGCCACGACTACCATGACTTTTTCCAACGATCCAGTCCACGATGAAATAAACCTCATACGCCTGGTACGGCGTTTGGAAAGAGCTCCAGAGAAACCCGAGAAAGACAACTTGATGGACACGTGGATAAAGGCTCAAGGCACATTGCAGGTATGCCTCTCTCAAATCCTGCATATTCGGTGTTTTCTAATCATCTGAAGAAAGTGAAATTCGCACGGAGGCTGCTCAAAAATGTTGAATTATACAGTGAAGACCAATCTCCGTAAGTTTCAAAGTCCGTCGACTGAGGGGAGTTTTGACGACATTTAATTGTGTCCTAACAGGAAGAGAGTACAACAGTTGAATGATATTCGTATAAAGCTGGACAAAATAGAACCACATTTCAAAGCCATCGAGAAAGTACGTTTCTAGATTATTTCTCCTACCGTATACGGTCTAATATGTACATCCGACCAGCCTCGACCCACACGACCGCCTTCAATCCTCTCGAACATCCCACGACCTGCCCCATCGTCAGCATTAACCCTCGACCTCCCCGAAATCTCCTCGAACCATCTTACCATTCCCTCAGAAGGCGAATCAACAGCAGTTCCCACGGACGACCTACTGCTTCCCGCAGATACCCCTTCCTATCCCTCCTCCACTAGTTTCTCTTTCCCTACACCAATGACCCTTATACCAAGTACCATTCCAACGTCAGCCAATGACGCATCCATAACGACCGGCGCTGCACCCCGACTTGGTTTCCTTCAGAATTCTAACGCGATTCAACAGGAGCTTTTTGATCAGATAGCCCAGATGGCTACGCAGCTCAAAAGGAACACGGTGCATTTCTCTGAGATGCTGAGGAAGGACCAGACCGTTGTGGAGGAGGCCAAGGAGAAGTTGGAGAGCAATTTTGATGTGATGCAGAAGGAAAGGTTGAGGTTGAGGGACCACAGGGGAAAGAGTTGGGGGACAACTGGGTTGACTGTACTTGTGGTGGTTGCAGTATTGATTTTGTTCGTAATTATGGTTGGGATTATCCGGTTCACTTGAACGACGAAGATTTGGTTTTTGCGATGGAGTCATGCCCCCCCTGCGACAAGAAGTTGATCCAACTCAGAAGGTAAAGAGGAAAAATAGCGCGGACACACATTCAGAATAGAGCCTCGGGTGGGGCCATGACGGTTACCAGTCTTTTGGTTTTCATGACATGAAAAAACTCCCCGAGCACAAGGATGATTCACAAGGCCATGGTATGGACACCATGTAGTCGGCCGATCTTGTTAAAGGAGCTTGTACATGTGTGTCAACGGAATAAAAACACAAGCTTAGGTTCTAAAACAGGAAGAGACAACAAAAGTAGGTGTACGCGTATAACACGAATTTTAACAGTGGACAGGATTACATTCGACGTGCTTTAGTAGGTTGCGCGAGCAAAGCAGCGCTGCGCAACCGTTAAGCCCGGGGCCCACGGCAAGGGAGCACGAGAAGGCAAAACCCTTCTTTCCCCAGGAACATCAACCCAAGACAACATGATGACTATCTAGAGACGAGATAGTAAAAGATAATATAAGATAATAGAGAGGAAAAGTGCGAAGAATGTTGAAAAGACATTATCTGGTCGCGCCGGGGAAGGAACATGATCCAGACTCTGGTCTGGCAGGTACAAGCGCTACATGAAATGAAGAAAGGCTTGGCGGACCAGCCGCCGTAAGAACAGGTAGAAAACTGGAGGTACGAGATAAAGATGTGATCCCTGGATTGTTGAATGCCAGACCTTTTATATTTTTTTTTTCGTTGGCGGCACGAGCCGAGTGGGGCCAGTCACTTATTTCCAAAAGAACAAGGAGTGTTCTGATGGACTGTCGCACTACAAATGACCTCGTGTTCGACCCTGACACTTCTGTGGGTCCCGGATAAGAGCATTGGCACGACGTATCAAATTATGTCGTTCTTTTATGACTCGTGGCACGTGTTATTCTGCCGGGCGCTTAACTCATTGAGAACGTCCAATGACTTCGTTTGGAAAGTAACAGTTTGGTATACGGTCATTTTCGATAGTTTTCACTTACTTAAAGGCCTGGAATACCTATTCCTTCGGGAAATGGCATGCCGATGCTGCGCTTTGGCAAGTGTGGCGCACATGTCAAAGTGTCTTGGCCATTTTGAGCTGAGTCAGAGATTATGCTGGTCATGCGGATGGTTGGAATCTCCCCGGCGTCAGAAGCCAGCACCTCCTAAGGCAACCGCCACAGAGCACGCCTCGAGGCTTGTAAGTGCTTGTCGGAATCTAAAAACGTTTGTGGGTTGATAGGACACGTGTTTGACGCCATGTGTTGTGCGTTCCTGCCACACACTGCATGCGATAATTGTGGGCACGTCAACCCTTGAAAAAAGACAAGCATGGGGTTGAGTCAAGGAGCGGCCACTCTCTACATAATACTTTAACACCAGATACTTGGGTTACTATCGGGGGACCAATAATCCTTTCCTTTGCATAGTGAGCCTTCGTGGGATCACAGGATCTGACTGCTTCTGATGGCATCTTCTTCCTCATGGCCGAGTAGTGGCCGAGTAGTGGCCGAGTACCATCTCGGTGAATTGCCTCACTGAAGTTCTTAGCAAAGTCTGGTCCTTGATCGGGCTTTTCCATTTCCTAAATAGCGTGGATTGATGTTTGGAAGATCGAGTACATATCCAATATGGCTTAGCTTGAGCCAATCGAATAAGATATTTGAAAGATAGTGTAAGAAGATATCAACCGGGCCATCTCCCTTATGATGTGCAATTGAAGCCAATAGGATTTTCAACATTCTCGCAGGTAATTTGTCCTGAATTGCCAGTTGTAGCGATAGCGTCAAAGTCAACAAAGCGGATACCAGGGCATGGTGCTGAACCACTGCATTGCAAGCTTGCTAGCGTCGGGGAGGCAACATTGCCGACCATGGGACCCCATGTCACGTCTGAGATCTGGAAGAGAGAAGTGTCGCAACCGCCCGTGGCGCCGGAATAGGAGGTGCATTGGGAAATGAACGCGACGGAATCGGTCAAATCGGAGACTTTGAAGTCACGGAAGACTGAGAAATATTGATTGCCAGACACAGGCAAGTGTTTTGGGAGGACGTACTGAGATTTCTAGCGTAACCAAGGCCGCCTCCTCCTCCTTAAAACGAGGAATTAAGTATTAAAAAACCTGATGGCATGGTATTTACCATTCGGAGGAAAATTCTGTTGTATACCGCTATCCGGAAGACGTCAGTTGGTAGTGTACATATAGCACTCAGGAAACTCACGTCCAGGTTTTAATATATGCCGCATACGTTGTTCCAAAGCATGTTACCCGTTCCGCTGTGACGTTCTCAATCCTTTCGTATACACCTGGGTATTGTCCTATTGACCTACTCCCAATCATTAAGGTAGGCCTACCAACCTACAAGGGGGGAGGGACTTACCCGATAGCGATTCCGCGTCCTGCATGAAAGACAGAATCCTGGATCAGGATATTTGTCGAGTTTGCTTTAGTAGAAATATTGTCATCTCCACACGTGACTGTCCAGTTCCGGAATGTAATGCGATTTGAGTAGAAAGTGTCAACTCCATCTGTGTTTATTGTAGACGCCTAAAATTACTTCAGATGCTGAGATGCATAGGCAAACCAGACGCGTACCGAGGTAGACGAAGTAGAATTGATATAGATAGAGTCAAGGAGAACATCCTCCGCATTCTTGATCGCCATGGTCCAGAACTGAGATTGTACAAATCGCAAATTGGTAAAGCGCGAATTGGTAGTGTTTGTGATCATCAGACTTATTGGGCGTCCAGGAAGATTGCCTACTCCGTTTGCAAGGTCATACCTAATGAGACGTTACTATAGACAAGATTCTGCAAATAAAAATGCGCACCAAATCTGGCCGTTTCCGTCAAACGTCCCAGTTCCGTGACCATTGAATGTGATTCTATCGCCTCCAAGCATCCATGCAGTGGTCATATTCAGATAACCAAGTGGAAGCCCATGAGCTTTCCAATAGGTAGTGTTAATCCCCCACTAAGCCAGTGAGTATCATGAGTAGGGTAGTAAAAACTTGGCGCACAAGTAACCTGCTTCGGAGGTCGATAACGACATTATGGAGACCAGTCGTTTGTAGCACGCTTTCCACATGGAACGTTGTGTCGTCAAAAATGATGTGACCATCCCGTTCACAGTCCTTAAATGCCTTCCGTATAGCAGGTGCGTCGTCGCTCATACCATCTGTACTAGCATGTATCCTGCACACCCTAGTCGTGTTTGACGCCCCATATGCATGAACAACGAGGTTTCCAACCAACGCGAAGCATAGTGTCAAAAGGAAAGCTGGGAAATAAATCAGCATCTTGCTCAGTTTGAGTAAAGAGACGAACATGTGCGTATTTATGCGTCGATTACGGATAAAGAAGAGTCGTGGAAGATTCCCCCTGACGTTGCAGGGGTCATATGTGGCTATTTGAGGAAGGTCACGACGGACCGATAGTGCACTAGAAGTACAGAATCTAGACACATGATTGTGGTAGTGGAGTGGACTTACGCAAGGTCTCTGCCGAAATGTGTCCTTAAATAAAATGGCCACAGAGGTAGCTGCGAATCCCTACTGTTTGCGTGTCGCATGATGCAAGTGAGCATCCGTTGACGGCGGAAAAGCGGCAAGAACCAGAATCTTCCTAAAAACGGGATAAAAGCACATCAGAGACGAAAATAGACGCAGCATGCACCGACGTCCAGAGTCAGACGACTGATCATACCATACACATCGGTGTACGATGGCACGCAATATGCCATGTAGACATTGAAGCCTGAGTCCAATCTGACAAGGTAGAGTTCCAAACTACCACCACAGCTGGACTAAGAATTGGCAGATGACAATTCTTCTGAAAAAGACCTGTCATTTTTATGCTGTACAATTGAAGCCAATAGGATTTACAACATTCTTGCACGTTATCCTCCTTGGAATACTAGTTTCTCAATTGCGTCAAAATCAACGAACTGAATACCAGGGCATGGCGTAGAGCCACTACATTGCAAGGTTGCTAGCGTAGTGGAAGCAACGTTGCCTACCATCGGGCCCCATGTGACATTCGAAACTTGGAATAGAGAAGGGTCACAGCCACCTGTTGTACCCGAGAAGGAGGTACACTGTGTGATGCTTGCGACAGAGTTGGTCAGGTTTGTGAGTGTAAAGTCTCGGAAAGCTGGAGGAAGAGGAGGTTGACTGTCAAAAATAAGCTAATCTGATTGAAAGACATACTAAGATTTTTTGCGTAACCAAGACCACCACCTCCACCTAGATACTTTCAAATGTTGACATGCAGAGGAGGAATGTAGATCAAGATAGGCTAGATAAAGCCAATATAGCTCAGTTCCGTGCACGTCTATGCGAAGCAAACTATTTCATTACCTAGATAAAGCCAATATAGCTAAGTAGGTAAGATAAGTAAAATATATATGAATGTAGTGTAAGAATCGGCATACCTCAGTTCCGTGCACGTCTATGCGAAGCGAACTGAGGTATGGCAACCAAGAAAAAAAATATTTAAGGCAGCGTAGCCGAACACACGTGATGAACGCGTAACCGGACGCGCCATTCTCTGACACTCCCACTCATGTGAAGGCACAGCCCCATGGCCTTCACGAACTTCCAGTGCTTGTCATGGGGAAGGGCTTTGGTAAAAATGTCCGCAACCATTTCCTCGGTGGGTATGAAGCATACAACCGCTTCACCCTTTGCCACAAGATCGTCCCCTAAATAATGGTACTTCTGCTGAATGTGTTTGGTTTGAGATCAATATTGCACTTCCTTTGTGAGGATTATCATGGCTTGGTTATCGCATAGTAAATCTGATGGCTCCTTTTGGGCATGACCAATATCCTCAAAGAAGTTTTGAAGCCAGGCAAGGTGTTGTCCAGCGTAGCACAGCCCTATGTACTCTGATTCAGTCGACAAGAGCGTGACCATGGTTTGGTGCTTGCTTGCCCAGCCAATGGCACCATGGACAGAAATGAACACATAGCCTGAGGTTGATCTGGAGGTGTCTGAATCACCTGACCAGTCTGCGTCTGAATAGCCATGAAAGGACATGTCCATACTCACGTCGTCCCCGTCGAACCTGAGTTCCATGTCACTGGTTGTATTGAGGTATTGTAAGACTCTCTTCACTGCTGTCCAGTGGTGGTGCTTGGGGTTTGCACTGAAATGTCCCAGTACACCAACGATGTAAGCAATGTTGGGTCTTGTTCCCATCATGGTGTACATGAGGAACCCAACTATGCTCAAGTAAGGCACTCGTCTCCCACCGATCTCCATTTTGGCAATTGTGGTATTGTTTTCTGGATCTTTGGCAGTGAGCTTCAAACTTGTTGCCATTGGGGTCCAGGTGGGCCATGCTGTAGCATTTGACAATGGTTTTAATGTATTGTTGCTGGGATAGACTGATGGTGCATGCCTTTCAATTTTGTCTGATTTGAATTCCTAAGATGTAGGTCACAGCTCCAAGATTGTGCATTTTAAAAGTGCTTGATAGTTTTTGTTTGATGTCATCTAGGAAATGGCATGAATTTGCAGCGAGGATGAAATTGTTGATGTAGACCACTAGAAAACAGATTTTGTCACCCTTGCGATACACATACAGGCAGGTCTCAGCATTTAGGTGCGAGAAGCTGAGGCCTCAAAGCTTCTTGTTAAGCATGAGATTCTAGGTGTGTCCTGCTTGTTTCAAACTGTAAAGTGATCTTTTTAGGCGCCAGCAGTATCCTTGAGGGACCTTGACACCATCTGGTGGGACCATGTAGAGCTCCTCTTCCAGCTCTCTGTTTAGGTAAGCTGTGGTGACATCCATTTGATCCAATTTAAGATTGTACTTTGCTGCTAGCATGAGAATAACACAAATCAACTCAAGGTTTGTGATCAGTGCCCAGACTTCCTTGTAGTCTACACCTTCAACCTGGGTAAAACTGTGTGCAACAATGCATATTTTGTGGCCTCAACATCCCTGTTAGTGTCATACTTGACATGGAACACCAATTTGGAGGTAATTGGTTTTACTCTCTTAGGGGTCGGTACCACTTCAAAAACATTGTTGTCTATTAGATTTTGCAGCTCTTCCTGCATGGCCAGTTTCCAGTGCTTGCCATCTGGGCCTTCAAAGGCTTCTTTTGTGTTTTGGGGAAGTGGACAATTTGATGGCCTGCTTTGTAATATCCCAGCGAAGTAGACTTCTTCATTGTTGTCTGACTTTGTCAAGTCTGTTAAGTCACCTAGCTCAGGGTCGTCGGCTTGTGCTTGTATATCCAGCAGCATGTGGTGAGTCTCCTTTAACTGTTGGTCACTTGTGGTTTCTGACAATCTAGTGTGTTTGTCACCCCTCCTTTCCTCCTTTCTTTGTTCCTCAAGTTGAACGGCTTGATAATAGTTGGCATGTTGAACAACAGGTTTTCGAATGTGTGTCAGGCATTGTTTTGGTGGTTCAGAATGGGCTCCCACTAAACTCGAGGCTTAAGGGCATTTCTGTTTTTTGTCTGTGGTGGCTGGTGGTGTAGGAGGTGGTGCATGCAATTGAGAGGGATTTGCTGGCATTGTTTTTGATGATGAAGAAGGTGATGTGGATGGTGAGGAGATCAGGGTGTGGTACTCACTCTTAATTTCAGAGTCGGCTCTTACTGGTTTTAAATCTGTGTCACTGGTTGGCTCATCATCGGACTCGCAACTCTCATCGACATGCTTTGGTGGTGCTTTATTCTGTGCTGGTCATAGGAAGTTCAGCTCCCACTTGCGTTCTGAAGCTGGCACATCTTCATCTTCAAGGTCAATGGTTTCTGAGAGTGAGTTGTGATGCTCATCAAATTGAACATGATGGCTGCTGAACTCTTTTCATGTCTTCATACCCAGGAGTCTGTAAGCCTTTTTTCTGGTTGTGTAGCCAATCAGTATGGCCTTGCAAGCCTTCTTTGTGAATTTTCCCTTATGCTTGTCCTTGAGTATGGGCACATAAGCTGTGGACCCAAATGGATAAAACCAAGAGATATTGATCTTTCAATTGAAGATCACAGTGTATGGTACTTTTCCTTGTAATCCCGCAGCTGGGGTTCTTCCAATAACAGTGGTGGCAGTAAGCATGGCATCTGACCAGAAAGACTTTGGGAGCCCAGACTCGATCAGCATGGCAGTAGCAATATTTACAAGTGTCTGGTTCATGTGCTTGGCTAATCCATTTTGCTCAGGAGTGTCTGGTGCTGTCGTGAGGTGTACTATTCCTGTTTTGCCAAGTTCCTTCTGGAATAGCTTCTCAATATACTCCCCTCCATTGTCAGATTGAAAGAAGTCAATGAAGCTTTTGGAGAGATGGAGTTCACCGATTTCAGCCCCAAGGTGTGTCCAAATGTCTTTCTTGAATTCACAGAAGCGTGATAGTGCTTCACTCTTCTTCTGCATGAAGTACACCCAAGGGAAGCGTCCATACCTGTCAATGAATGAAATCCAATATCTGTTTCTATGATGGTCTGCTGGTTTTATGAGTCCTCCAACATCCAAATGTATGATTTGGGATGAGTGAGTCACCTTTTGCCCTTTGTGCTTGAAGAGGAGCTTCTTTGACTTTGCTAACATGCAAGGCTTACAGAACTTTGCCTTTCCCATTCTTTTGTCAACTCCTTCAATATAACCTTCATTGACCATTTGCACCAGTCTGTTTGGTAACATGTGGGCAAGGCGATGGTGAAGGACGTTGATGTCGATGGAAGTGAGAGTGTGCAGGGTTGGTGATATGTTCAGATAGTAGAAGTCACCTCTATGTGACCCAGTGAGGACCACCTTCCGTCTCTTTGAGGTTTTGATTTTGCATGTTCCCTTTTTGAACATGGTGTAGTAGCCTGCTTTGTTGAGTCAGCATATTAATACTAAAGTGAGCTGGAAGGATGGTACATAGAGAGTGTTCATGGGTTCCATGGTTTTTGTGGTGTCATTGACCATGCAGTTGAGGATGATCATTCCAATGCCTGTGGCATCAACATAGGAGTTATCACCAAAGTAGATTTTACATGGTGAGTTTAATTTCTTGAAGGTGCCACACTTGAACCAATCGCAGTGTGGCATCATGTGGGCTGAGGCACCAGAGTCAGCTATCATGTTTGAGCAGGTGAGATCTTTTGAGGCATTCCCAACATAGGTGTAAGGGCGACCTCTGGGGGCTGTGGCTCAGTCACACAGCTGGCAGAGGGAAATCCAAAGTATATTGAGTGTTGTACAGATGATTACCAGTCTAACTACTCACCTGGCAGAGGGAAATCCAAAGAGAACAAGTCTGAGGATTC
>JABAKA010024169.1:0-23896 GCA_018857285.1 Termitomyces sp. Mi166#008 | reverse complement strand
ACGCATTCATTCCAGCTCTCCACCATTGGAATTCTCCTCACAATTACTTGCGAGCTTTCTGCATCTGCTGGGACATTGCATTCCAGTACCTCCTCCTTGATTGTGACACGCCGCCTTGGCATCTGAGGCAGCTGAAGAATCTCCAACTCTTCTTTGTCCACAACCTTGGACATTGTAGTCTCAACTTCTGATAATGCCCTCAAGGGCACTCCACTAGAAGTGGCTTGTCGGCACGCAGCATTCTGGCGCCTTTCAAAGTCCTGTTAGGACTCCTCCACCTGTTGCGGAGCATTCAGAACATCCATCACTTCAGCAATGACTAGCACTCGTTGATGCCTTATGGCATCGTAGTCTACAGAATCAGCCAGTGTGGCTGTTGACCTTGTTGTTGCGTGCACTTCCTTGCGCTTCATGTATTCCTTGAGCTCCAGCTCAAATATACGAGTGTACAGTTCAATATATTCTGTCAAATCTACCTCTGGTACACGCTGGCCCATATTAGCCAGCATCTGCATATGCTTTACAACGTAAAGCTGTAGATGCTTCTGCGTCAATTCCTTAGTGACTGCTGGAAAATGGTTCAACACCAGCTTCAGCTGGACTGACAAGGTCGATTTCGACCTATCATTCTCCTCTTCGTCAGAGGATTCTCGAGCTGGTTGGTCTACCAGCCCACTTGCTAGGCTCCTGTGCCCAATCAGTGGCTTTTGGCCACTCATCTCCTTACTGCTTCCTGCCTGAGGCACATACCATGCCTGCTCCACCTCACTAGCAGCGACATTGCCTTTTTCTGACCATTCGGAAGTTCTAGCTTGGTATAGAGTCAGATGCATTACCGGCTGATAGTCCCTGACCTTCTTCATGCGCGGAGGCATGGCCTGGGTTGGCCTTCAGGGTGTACTGTGCACATATGCACCACTCTGCTGCTGTGGAAGACTATCCACACTACTCCATGAACTCGGATGGATCTGGGTAGACGAGCAATGGAAGCATCCCAACACTTGCACTGACATTTTGAATGTCTGAATCATTCCGCTTGTGCAGGGGTGTGTATACTGATGCTTCTGGTGTCTCTCCAGCTTGAGGTACAGGTATAACACGTGCATCACCCGCCTGAGATGTTGAGTTTCCAGTACCAGCCATTAGACACAGTTGACAGTTGTGATGTGGCACCGAAAGTTTTTGATGAACGAATTGAGCATGTAAAGCAGTAGTAGAGCCCGGAGTCTTTCACCGATAGCAGAAGATTTAAAAGAATGTAGCCAGTGGCTATGCAGAAGAACTAACTTGTGGTTCACGCAGTATCTAAATCAGACTGCTTATCGGTATTCGACTAGATACGTTGTGAGTTCCAAGAAAGTTATCTTAGCTAATACGATATTGAGCCATAAATAATGTCACTCTATGTGACAACTCCTAATATAGTCATTGTGATGTAACGACCCAGTTACATGCAGCAATTGCAGAACAGGTATTCCAATTCCCAGAAATATGGAGCCAGCTCTTGTACTTTCTCCTTGTTCCATTTAGGTGTGGTATAGTGGCCTCTTGTCAGCATTTTTTCTTTTTGAATAAGGGATAGTACAGGGAAAATCTATCCAATAACCTATTATGACCTCATAGACTTAACCTTGAATGGTAGTAGATTTCTCATGTCACTGCTGACCATAGGAATTACTGTACATATTCAAGATAAGACATGGGATGGAAGGATTACACAACTTTTCCACCCTAGTAGTATATAAACTGTACAAAAAGTAGTTAGAAAACAACAAGAGAGGAACACATTCTCACTGGATTTTCCTCATGCTCATGATTTAAGTTGCCCTCAAGCAGTTGTCAGCAAGCTAAGCTTAGCACTGCTTCTGCCAATGTCTTCTATGTGTTTTCAGCTCAACATCGCCTTCTGTGGCATCTATGTGCTAGACACCCATCACCAAGCTATACATTGCCTTTTGAGGCATCTTTACACACCTATTGAGGCATAGTTTACTACTGCACTAAGTGACCACCACAAAGCACCATGCCTTTTGAGGCATAGTTTACTCATGCCAGATTAAGAAATAGAAGTGGTCTTCTCCACTTCCCCTTCTTAGCAACTCAATGCCACTGTCACTGAGCCCCCCTTACTAGCAGACTAATCAGTAGAGAATCCCATGCTACCCCATTACCTTCATTGCCAATCTAATCAGCAAGTTGGTTGCCTAGGGCATCGCCAATAATCGGTGTAGCACCTTGGAAGTTTGCAGTGACTGAATTCTGAGCTCTCTGATATTCACATAGCTGCTCAGAGTTCCTCAGTAGTATTAGTAAAAAACAATAGCCCTCAATAGTTTTTCAGTTCACACCTTGCATCATGTTGTTTTAGCATACAAATTCTCAGAAGTCTACCAGATCTCCCTCACATCTTACACCAGTGCTTTGAATTAATTAAATTCTTATAGGTAGCTCATAACCTATACAATTACTTGATCAGTTGGCATAGGTTGTTTGTGTCCTGGAAAAAGAGGGCTCATGAAAATCTCCCCTTTCTCTGTAGCACACATATAGGCTACCAAGTATGTCATTAATGCTTCATGCTCATTGCCAAGTGCCAACCACTACAGCTTCTACAAGTACCTAAATCTCCTGCCACCAATACTCTTGCTCCACCCTTTGACACCTCTCACCTCTCTACAACCTCCTACCAGCAGCCAATCTACTTCTGCTGCTGCCACCTCATCCATTGATCCCTCTGCCACTGCCCCCAACCCATCCACACTCATCACTCTGCATCGGCAAGCTCATTGCCAGGCTTGTCAGCAAAGTGAAGCTTTTCATCTCCTTTGCCTTTGTTGGTGCCATCAGGCTTGTTGCCTAGTTGGTTGGCCAGCAGGTTGCATAGGTAGTCACCAAGACTGTCTTTGATAGAGTGGTGAAGCATGTTGGAGGTCCTTGTCTCCTGCCCAGTTCCTGCAAAAGTACTGTTGTCACAGATACCCTCCTCATTCACCTAGCACAGTAAAAAGAGCCTTTAGTTTAGCCAGATTCCCTACTACAGTTCTTATTTAGCTTAGCTTTTGTTGAAAATCTCACATTAGCACACATTGCCTTCTACTCAAATCTAGAAACCTGCTGGAACCCATGCTTACATTATTTGTTTGTGTCTTAGAAGTTGGGCTCATGTAGGTCTCTCTTCTAGCACACATATAGGCAACCAAGCATGCTATCACTGACTTGCCAATGAACTAGGCAACAAGCCTAGTGACAAAGGCAATGGTAAAGGTTAAGTAGGTGGGGAGCTTCACTTGATAATGAGCCTGGTGACAGGCTTGCTGACTGAGGTGATAGGTATGAACAAAGAGGTGGAGGTGATGGGAAAAAGAGTGTAGTGATGTATGCTTTTATGCAACCACTACTGTTCCTTCTCTGCTATGGAATAAGCTATGCCTCAAAAGGCATGGTTCTTGGTAATGAATGCAGAGCATGAGGATAAACTATGCCTCAAAACAGTGCTTGAAAATGCCACAAAGGCAATGTAGAGCTTGGCAATGGAGGCTTAGCATGTGAATGCCACTTAAAAACATGTAAAGACTTGGCAGAAACACTTCTACTAGCTGCCAACTTACTGTGCAAGAGTAACTGAGAACATAAGCTTTTAAAAGCTGAGCACAAGAGAAATCTGGTATGATTTCTTGTTGTCTTTGGCTACTTTTAGTACAGTTTATATACTAGTAGAGTGGAAAAGTTTGGTAATCTTTCCACTCCATGTACTATCCTAAGTATGTACAATAATTTCTATTGTGTATGGTGACATGGAAAGGCTGATGCAGCTCAAGTGAAATGCTAACACAGCCTAGGAAGTCCATGAAGTTATATAGTAGGTTTTGGATAGTTTTTCTCTTTATTATCAAAGAGTATATCAAGTGACTATGTGCTAAGTAAAAAGTATGGCTACTTGATGCCAATTGACAAATTCAGTGTCTTTATAAGTCACATGTTGTCACATAATAAGTCACATGACCTGTCATATTATGAAAAACAAGAAAAAATTCAGAGTATTAAACTATATGTATTTAGAACTTTTTGGGGCTTATCATCCTTCCCTCTTTTTTTGAATATTGACTGTCTTCAGTCAATACTCAGGCTTCTAGAATTCTGATTCTCTGATCTGCTTACATAGCATGGTTCTTTTTGCAAATCAGCAGCAAAATCCATTTTTAAAAACTATCATCTATATAAGGACCCATGTTTTTGGCCTTTGCCTCCACAGTTTTTGCCTGCTAAACACCCATGACAACTTGACTTTGATTTTATCAAGATTAATTAAGGTACACCTGATCTTCCTTTTTGATCATCACACTTCTAGCTCATTATTCCTGGTTACTCCAGATGTTTACCAAGATTTCTTTACTCAAAGTAAAGTTTCTGCTGGCACCAGTGTCTTTGAGCATGAGCTAGCTGCTCAAGACTTTGTTATTGCTGCTGACAACATTTTTCACAAGGTGCAGGGCTTGACAACTATTGTGCCACTCTATTGTGCCACTTCACAAGACAGCATTTGGACTGTTGAAGGGTTTGTTGGATGATTGGCACATGTTAGGCATAGAGTCTGTAGAGTGGCAGTGCAAAGCTGACATGTGCCAGGCATGTGTTAATCTCTGGAGTTTAAATAAGAAGGTGATGTGGTGTTCTGAGTTTAGTAAGACTGTAGTAAGTTTTGTTTGTTTTCTTGGCACCATCTTTTGGCAACACTCAGCAAGCATCTTGATAACATTCTATCAGCATGCTTGAGCAAGTCAGACTAATCTATTTTTGAGAATTTTGTAGTGCTGGTGATAATAAGTAGATTTGTCTACTTTTTTGAGTCTTTAACACTTTATTCATTTTTTTTAGATTAACAACTAAGAGTTGATGACTCTGCTGCTGCCTCCATTAAAGTATTTTGAGAATGAGATGTGGGCCTGCTGCTAGGGGCCAAAATATCTGGCAGAAGGAAAGCCAACTTGACTTTGGTGGTACCTGCAACTCAGGCATTAGTTCTGCAGAGTAATGGTGCAGTGTGTTTTCTTTGCTTTCTTTAGCATGTAGTTTGACTTGTTTTTAGTGCAATCATTGCATAGCCAACAACATGACTGATTGTTGTTGGTATCTGACTGGTGAACAGCCCTGCTGGTGCTGTTATTGAAAGTCCAAGGGTTGTCTCTAGAATGGTGTGAGTGTCAGGGTGCAGAAGAAGTGCCCTCCTGTGGAGGTGCTTGAATTGGCCAAATGCATTAAGATGGTTCAAGCCACCAAGGCTTCCTTGAGAGTCAGGGCAAGCCATTGAGTTTGTTTGTATCAGAGGGCTTTAAGAATAAAGGAAAGTCCAAGGCAATAACAATGGAGAAGACTGGCACTAAGTGCACCTTCAAATCTAAGAAGATTGTATTGAACAGTGATAGAGATAAGGATGAAAAGAAGAGAGCTCATGTTATCAAGAAGGTTAAGTGTGAGCATGTGAAAGAGCTGATTTGAAAGGAGAAAGGGAAAGAAGTGGAAAGAATGCAGGTGACAGTGGTGCCAAAGGCATCTGTAGCTGTGGCTGAGCCTTCACACTCAACACTTTCAAAATCTGTCATCACTATTCCTTCTGGAGTGCCAATACCAAAAGTCAAAGTGCCAGTTACTCCTTCCAAGATGCCAAGCACTCCAGGATCCTTGTCTATTGCACCATCTCAAATTGCACCCACTGCTGCTCCTGCTTCAGTGCCATCAGTTTCCTGTGCCAAAAGTTGTGGCTCCAGCCCTGATGTTTTCCTCATCAACTATAAAGCTGGCTGGAAAGGTGGCACCTGTTGTCAAGGATCCCTTTATGGTGAGGCAATTTAAGTTGACAGGCACAGAAGAAAGTGGAGCACTGATCATCAATCAGGTGACAAAGGTGTCTGCTAGCTGAGTCATTGATGTGCAAGTGCCTATGGTGCAAGATGTTGATGATGAGGACAATGGTGACAAAGACGGTGAAGGAGAGGATGAGGAGACTGGTGCAGCGATGGATGTTGACAATGACTTTTTGGAGTTACTGAGCTTGAAAGAGGTGCTTCAGAGGTAGACAATGGAAGCAGAAAAGGTGATTAAGATAATGGAGTCAGCCTAGTGAGTTGATTTTTTATTAACTTTTCATTTTCTTGACCTTCTTTTCAACTGACTAGACCAGAGAGAACTTCTCTCTCTAAGTTAGTCTGCACAGGAGCCCACCTTCCTTTCTTGCCAACGGAGCTTCAAGTCCTCATTTAATTCCATCAAACCTGCCTGAGTATTGACCATTGGTGCAATCATGCTCATGCCTAGTACAAGGAAGTTGCCCAGTTGTTAGAGGATGTTCAGATGTGATTTGAATTAGTGTGAAAGGAATTGATGCTGGTCACATGCTAACACAATGCCTTGGTGCTATATCTTCACTCTGATGCCATGTTGAATTGGCATGAGACTAACAATATTGAACTTGGAGAGTTTTCAAACACTGAGCACCTCCTCATTCTTTGTGGCTTCTCTGTTGAATATCCCTACTAGCCATCCTTCCCTCCCCTTGTCACCTTTAATATTTTCTTGGTCTTTTGGTATACATATTGTAATCTACTGGTGATCTATATACTAGAATTTTTACTCTTTTCTTGGCACTTTTTACTAAATAATTGTAAGTCTGAGTGATACTGCTACTAGTGGCAGGATTGAAAACTTCAAGAATTAACCTTGAAAGATTAATGCTCAGTAATTCATCACAGTGTTAAGCTCTTAAGGCTGCACAATGCACAGAAATGATGCATCTTTGGCAAGAATGTGTACATTAAGCAAAAAATGAGATGTAAGCACTGATGGTATTGGTGCTGTTAGCAAGAAGACTTTTTGTACTTGTATGATTTTTAACTTTTTTTTAAACTTTTTTCTTTTAGCATTTTATTCTTTTTTATCTTTGCTTGCTGTTACTTTCTTGATGGTCAGCTTCTTTGTTGGCAAGATGTTCATTGTTTAGGAGTTCTATTTCCTCCAATTCTCATAGGCAACTAGTACTAATATCAAGAAATTCATTGGGTATAAGGATGTATTCTCATGAAAAATATGGCAGTAGTCTGAAGGTGGCTACAGGCCTATGCAGTACTGTGCCATCAAGCTTGCAAAGAATGTAAGCACCACCTTTGTTTCAGGATATGACAATTAGAGGCCTCAAGTATCTGAGCTTTATTTTTCAATTATGAGTAACTTCAATCTTTGTATCGCTTAAAAGTACTAGCACTCCCCTTTGACAGTTGAAGTTGTGAATGGTGGCAGCAAAGTCTTTTTCAAATTGTAGGGTGGCTTTTCTTCTTGACACAAAGACAACATTGTGTAGCATTTCTAATTGCTCTTTTCTTCATTGTAGCACAATGGCATGACATGCTATAAGCTTAGTAGTGGATAAGACTTGGTTAGGAGGGGGTTGCAAGTATGTCACTTTGATGTTGGCTGAAAGGAGTGGATGGGTGCCTGTTGTAGCATAGAAAATAGAGTAGGCTGAGTGGCTCCAGTGTAACTTGTCCTCTGTTGGCTGCTTTAATTAAGGCTTGATGCACATCAAAGTGGTCTCTTTACTAATCTGTTAGTTTGCTTGTTATATCCAGAGATCCTGATGTGGTTGATGTTATATTGCTTAGCAAGGTAGGCAGCAGCCTTGATGATTGGTGCACCATTATCTGTAACTATTTTGCTTAGTATACTCCATTGGCAGATGACATCCTCAAAGAGCCACTTGGTGATTGCATCAGTATTTCCACGATGAAACATTCTGAATTCAGGTGAATGGCTTAAAGAGCATCTTTTCTGGATGATATACTTGTAGTGTTTAGATGGTGCCATGAACATTGTGTCGACATATATTTTGCTGAAGAGTGGGGCAGGAATGGCAACAGTGGGCAGGATGAGTACTTTTGTTGTCTAATAGATTTGACATAGATGGCATGTCCTAATATACCATGCTATGTCAGCTGCAACTTTGGGCCACCAAAACCTTTCCAGTAGAGCTGTGCATGTGGCAAAGAGACCTCTATGTCCCAAGCCATCATGCATCTGTGTTATAATTTAGGTTAGCAACTAGTTTGTGAGTGCCAGCACAATCTTGTTTCCATAGATGACTGTGGTTGAAAAAGAAATTCATTGTGTAACATATAAACTTTGGATATTTTTTATCATTCAAGCTGACTGGTCTTTTCATGTTGTTTAGCCATTGTTTTACTTTCCCTAAGCATTTCTCTTCAGCTTTGGCCTTGATGCTTTGTGATATCATGTCATAAGTTAGCATTTGGTTATTGTTGCAAAGCTCTTCAGGCTCTTCTGATTTTTTGACACTTTGTTCTGGCTCCTTGTCACTATCATCATTGTCTGCTTCCTCTGTTGTCAAGATTCTGGTGCTAGTGAATTGATAAATGGTCCATTGTGGTTTGGAGTCATAGCAGATTATAGTGGGAAGCAGGGCATTTTTCAGGGCATTTAGACAGATGAATAGAGAGAGTGGCTGTATGAGGTGCATGAAACCATACATTCAGTCTACCTAATCTTCATATATTTTATTCTTGCTGTTGGCTGGATCTGGACTGTCAGGCTGATGCAGATGGCAGAACAAGCCATCAGGACCATAGAGTACCCCTTTGACATGGATCAATTCAAAGTGGAACATCAAGATGGCCACTATCCATCAATTGATACTAGCTGATGGCTGCATATTAGAGTTTGATAGCATGCCCTTAATGTAGTGTGCATCAACTTCCACAATGAGGTTCCTGATGCCAATGAGATGAATCCTAGCTGCCTATAATGCTCTAAATAATCCATACAGCTTTAGCTTTGGTTGGCTGTAATGGGATTCTCTGTTGTTTAGCATTATGGATCCAAATCAGTTGTATTGTCAGCTTTTGTGGTTTTCATTAGTGACTTGGCATAAAAAATAGCTGATAGTGATATACAATGTGTCAACAGCAAGAATGATGAGATTGGGTGACATATAGTCCAGTGGAACTAGAGGTTCTGCTTCCTTTAGGCTTGCACTAGGTCTTTCTAGGCAGCTATTAGCAATTCCTCAAATTCAAAGGAAACATCCTTGTGCATTAAATTTTGTATATGGTGGGCTCTGTGTGCAAAATTCTTGATAAAAATATATAGCATACTAAGAGTGCTCAGGAATGCACAGACTTCACTATGTTATTGCAGACACTCCAGTGCTCAAGAAGTGCCAAGTGGTCATTATCAGGAATGTGACCATCAGGAATGCATATGTGACCTAGAATTTTGAGCTTTTCTGCACAGAGGACAAGCTTATGTTCCACTGGAATATTTCATGTGTTGGAGGACTCAATTTAAGACTTGAAAGAACTCCCATAGTGCTAACCTTATATTTGAATTTTCAGGATGGATGGCAGGAACTCCATTAACTAGTTTCCAATCTTTTGAGCCTTTGACATCCACATCATCAATGAATGATAGGACATGAAGGGGTATTTCAGTTTTTTTTTTTTTTTTTTTTTAACCATAAATATCATGCTCAACACTTGGTGTTCTGGTGCACAGTACAATGGGGCTACATAAACTATAAGGACCATGGAATACCACACCTCCTGCATACATGGAATGAGTAGGTCAGCATTCCATCACTGTTTTAGACCACATCCCTCTATTATGAGACCAACAACACTGGAGTAGAGAATACATAGGTATGAGGCTGCTATGAGTGCTGCCTGTGTAGCAGGCGGTGGGGATCAAGCTGCGCTTTTGCAGACTCAACTCATAAGAGAGGATGATAAGCTAGAGGCTGGGTGAGTGTAGACAGGAGCTGATATTAAGTGAATGTACAAGTAGGGTAGAGGGTGACTTTGTATGTGCTTATGCACTAGACACCATTGTTAACAGGGTCTGGGCAGGCAAAGTGTTTGGTTGCATGGGTGAATCTGAGGAGGGGGTCTAGAGCATTTGGTGTGGACAGCAAGAATATAATAGACTCAGCTTTATGGTGAGGTTTTTAGGCAAGATGGCAGAACCTCTCATGCTGGTAGTGAGGGCACAATCAGGAGAAAGTAACAAACTGACTCAATGGCAAGGTCACCACAGTGGAGGCAGACTGGAGTCTCAGAGGAGCAAATGCAGAAGAGGTGGTGATTGAGAGCAATGTGATCTGTGCAGAGCTGTGTGAGCAGGGCTGAATGATGTTGTTCAAGTCATTCAATAAGATGCAGGTATTGCTTGGAGGGGAGAGATTGGTCAATCATCTGGATGTGGGGGTACCATGGGGACTTCTTTCAACATGTCTTCCATGTACTCCAGATATCTTCAAGGTGAGTCTGATGGGCATGGCTTACAGATTGGTCTATCCCTCAGCGTTCTGGTCTTCAGTGACTTCTCCTTAGGCTGTGGTGGAGGCATGTCTCTGTCCTTCAGCCTTATAGATTCAACATCCCTTTTTGCTTTTGTCTTTTGGAGTCTACCATTAAGTTCCCCCTTCCTAAGAGTATCCTGATACTCTTTCTCAAACAAGAGTACCAATTCTGAGTCTGCTGGAAGGCTCTTATGAGCCTTCATGGCATCTGTCTGATGCCACCATGGAGTCACCATGGTTCATCCTGGTGTTTTTCCACAATTTAGAAGGAGAAAGTCCTTTTGTCACTGTCCACCAGCTTCAATTTCCAAGTGGGAACCACCATGTCATTGATGACAACACAGTGATAAGCCCCAAAAAGTTCTAATTACATATTGTTTATTATTTCAGATTTTTCTTGTTTTTTTTTTTTAAGATGCAAAGAGTCATGTGACTCATCACATAACAACACATGACTCCTAAAAAGCCCAGAAATCATCAAATAGTCATACATTTTACCTAGCGCATAATCACTTGATACATACTTCTTATTGAAAAAAGAATAGTATAGGGTTTTAAAAAGCATTCAAAAACCTACTATGTGACTTCATAGGCTTCACAAGTTGCAAAATTGCTTCACATGAGCTGTGCCAGCTGACCCATGCCACCGTAGACAGTAGGAAATATTGTCTCTGTGTTCTGTGTTTGTCACCAAGCACTAGGCCTTTTGAGGCATAGTTTACCCCTTAGGAGACAATAGAGGCAGCAGAGGCAGCTGTCTGATCCTTTGCCACCAATACTCTTGTCACACCCTTCAACACCTCCCACCTCTCTATGACCTCCTACTAGCAGCTAATCTACTTCTGCCACTGCCACTTCATCCATCCATCCCTCTGCACTGCACCTAATCCATCCACACTCATCACTCTATGTTGACAAGCTCATCATCAGGCTCATCGGCAAAGTGAAGCTTCCCACCTCCTTTGCCTTTGTCTATTCCTGTGTTGCCAGGCTCATCATCTAGTTGGCCAGCAAGCAGGTCACCTGGGTAGTACCCAAGACTGTATTCAATAGAGTGATAAAGTACCTTGGAGGTCCTTGTCCCCTGCCCAGTTCCTGCAAAAGTATTGTTGTCACAACTACCCTCCTCATCTACCTAGCACAGTAAAAAGAGTCTTTAATTTAGCCAGATACCCTACCACAGTTCTTATCTAGCTTAGCTTTTGCTGAAAATACCACATTAGCACATGTCACCTTCTACCCAAATTTAAGAACCTGCCAGAACTCATGCTTACATTATCTGTGCTGGGATTTCTCCACAAATAGATAGCTGACAGCCTTACATTACATAACAGTTGTTTAGGTTGTTTGTGTCTTAGAAGTTGGGCTCATATAGGTCTCTCTTCTAGCACACATATAGACAACCAAGCATGCTATTATCTTGGAGCCCACTGTGAGGGGCTTCATAGGCAGCCAACCACTAGATATCTACAGGCAACAAAAGTTTTTATCAAGCCATGCTCATTGTTCTAAATCATTCTTCCATTCCACATCTACCTCTCATTACTGAAAGGCTATTCCTAACATTTTTTTCAAGAAGTCTAGACAACAGCTGATTACTTAGCCTGCTAACACCGCTTATCTCAGAATACTAATCTGCACCTTCTTGACTACATACTCCTGACCCACGCCAAGTTTCCAACATAGCCAACTTAATTTTCACTGAGCCTAACACTCTGATTGAACCTCCTCATGCCATGGAAGACAATAGCTGACTCATGCCAATGGGAGTCCATCATACCATGCCTAATTGGGATGAAGAAAAGGTGCACAAGTTAGCCCAATACTTCTGAGAATTAGTGTACCTCTTCCATAACTGCTGCATCAACGATCATTGCCAGAAGAAAGACTATACTGTGCAATATCTGACCTATGACACTGGCAAAACATGGATGAGTGTTAAAGAATATGAAGGGGAGTTCACTCTAGTGGCTACTTGTGATGATTCTAACCCTGTTCCACATGCTTATTATACCTATGAAGAATGGAAATTGGAGATCTTTAGGCTTTACCCTGATTCAGAATCCAGGGATCTGTACACTTAAGATGACCTAGACCCTGTTGCAAGCATCTTTCTCTCAGTACCATCACAAGTTTCAGAAGATTGTAAAGTAGTTAGTGAATAATGAAAAGATGAAACAGTTATCAGAGAAGAAGAAGTTCAGCAAGGAATCCTGTCAACTCTCTGAGTAAGAATAGCACAGTGCCTAGAGATTCTCTTGCTGCTTCATCATCCCAATGACCCTTACAATGTGGAGGACATGTTTAGTGCTGAGGACTGGTATCTAAAAGACAACACCACAGCAATGGCATCAGTCCCTCTTGCCAGTTGACAAAGAGGAATTCTTTCTGCTTCACTGCCACAATCCTCCATAGCACCAATCAACAATAGAGTTGCTAATGCTCCTGAAGCCAACAGTGGGTATGTAAAAAAGGAGCTCTCTCAAATCATTAGTGAATCCTTGGTGCAAGCATTCAAAAAGTTTGTGTTCTGTGCATGATAGCCAGTCTTACCTTATACTGCCAAATACATGTCATCAGTCAACCCACCTATGATATACTTCTGGAGAAACCCTTTGACATTCTAACATGCAGCATCATCAGGACATTGTCAGCTAGCCAAATGGTAATTACAATTACCAAGCCTAACACAGGTGACAATCACACAATTGCCACATTTGAATGGGGACATCACAAAAGGAAGCTGCCCCAGCCAAATTTCTTTCTGACCAATAGCAAGCTGCCAGGATGTCCCTTTTATGCCCACAGATAGCATGAAAGGAGAAGAAGCTGACAGTATAGCTCTGACTCTAGAATATGACCCTCAAACATAGAATATTTCAGTAGTAGACTACATTTTTTTTTTATGAATGTGTCTTTACAGATAGCAATCTTGTAGATAGTGAACCACCTATCTTGGTGCCAGATGCAGACAATCTTGCAATAGCATATTTGTATCTTACAGTGTCAGAAACCTTCAATTGCTATGTACAAACATATACCAAAAACAAGGATATTCTATTAGTTATTGAATCCTTAGTTCTTGGACACATTTCTTGGTGACAGCACCAAACATCTACTCATGTTGATATGGATGGTATCATGTACACACATACTGTACTTAATCCTGATACCTCTAGTGCAGCACTAACAGCTGACAGCTTCAAAGCTGACATGCCTAAATGTAAAGGAGTACAGACAAAGAAAAAGTCCAAGCTGGTTGCTTTAAAAGTAAAACCTATGGCTGGCATGGTACTGAAAGACTTTTGCATGGAAAGAGATATAAAAGGAGATCCATTAGCTGACATGCCAACACTGGATCTCCCAGATCACATAGCTGAGTCATTCACAGGCAGAATCTGTGATGCTACTCTGAACCTCTACATTGGCTATGCACCTTGTGCCTACTAACCTTGCTGATGAGTTGGTGCAAATCCATCCTGATTTTTTATGACAACTTTGTATTCATCCTAAAAGCTGAAATTCCACTTCACATCCTATCATTCATTGACAATGTGGGCATTAAAGGCCCAAAAGATTAGAAACTAGTCAACAGCAAGTTCCCACCACCCATCTCAAAAATCCAAACATAAGGTTAGCACTATGAGAGTTCTTCCAAGACCTGAATTGAGTCCTGAAACACATAAAATATGCTGGTGGAACTTTCTCAGAGCATAAGCTTGTTCTCTGTGCTAAAAGATTCAAAATTCTAAGTCATATATGCACTCCTGATGGTCACATTCCTGATAACAACTGCTTAGTGCTTTTTGAACACTGGGGCATCTGTAACAGCATTAGTGAAGTCTGTGCATTTTTGAGTACTCTGGGTGCACTATCCATCTTCATCAAGAACTTTGCACACAGATCCCACCACATACAAAAGCTAACATACAAGGAGGGAATTGCCAATAGCTGTTTAAAAAGACCTAGTACAAGCGCTGAAGGAAGCCTTTAGTCTCACTAGACTACACATCTCCTGATCTTATAATACTTGCAGTTGACACATCATACATTGCCATCAGCTATTTCCTATGTTAATTTGCTAACAAAAATCAAAAAAGCTGGTGATATAACTGATTGAAGTCCATAATGCTAAACAACAGAGAATCCTGATATAGTCAACCAAAACTAGAACTGTACAGATTGTTTAGAGCATTACAGGCAACCAGAATTTATCTCATTAGCATATGAAACCTCATTGTGGAAGTAGACATGTGCTTGTCAGAGGACCTATCTCTCTTCACCTTTCACCTCTCTGCCCTGCTATGATTTTCCTTTATTCTCCTTCTTCAGCCCTCCCTTTTAGTCCTACTTTCAGCTCTTTAGCTTCAATCCTACTCTGTCAATAATCCAAACAAGCTCCCAACCTGGCAGATCTGGAAGGGGTTTCCTTTTTAGAAACATCTTCCTCTTTGGGCAGCTTCTGACAATTTTCAGAGTTTGATCATTTTCAGAGATTTTGCCCTTTTAGGTTTCCTTATGGCTGACTGTGGCTTTTGTGTATTATTGCACAGTTCCTTTCCATGCATCAAAAGCCTGTGAAGCATCACTCCTGGCATGGGTAGTCCTCAAAATTGTTCTCTTTGGATTTCCCTCTGCCAGGTGAGTAGTTAGACCAGTAGTCATCTGTACAATACTCAATACACTTTGTATTTCCCTCTGCCAGTTGTGTGACTTAGCTACAGCCTCTGGAGGTTGCCCTTACAGCACTACATCAAGAGGATGCTATCAAACCCTAATATGCAACTATTGGCTAGCATAAACCAATTGATAGTAGCCATTTTGATGTTCCACTTTGAATTGGTCCATATTGAAGGGGTATTCTATGGTCCTGACAGATTGTTTCACCATCTATGCCAGCCTGATGACCCTGATTCTGACAACAGCAATAATGAGATCTATGAAGATTGGGTAGACCAAATGTACTAAGCCTTCCAAGCTAAACTTTTGAAGTTCTGCCACAGTAAGATTAAACTTGCATTACAAAAACCATTCAACAAACAGTGCCAAAAAAAGATATATATATATATATATATAGTAGAGTACATTAGGATACAAGCAGGGTTCAGGGTACAAAAATTGTCAAAGTCCAACATGACAGGAGTATAAAAAAGAGCAGCTGGTGGGGATATTCTATTTGAAAGCCGCCAAGAATAGGGAGGTTGTTGGTATCAGGGAATTTGCCAAGCTCAATATCGTTGGCTTTTTGCCAACTCAAGACAGATTCACAGTTGTGAAAGTACAGTACCAGAGCATTATGTTGGTGAGTAACCAACATCAATTTGTGTCACACCATCTCAAAGCATCTGTGATCATCTTCCAGTGACTGGGTGGCAGTTTTGTACTGGGCATGGGCTCAATTGCACCAACAGATAATACTTGGGTGATTCTGATGAACCTAGATGGGGTTCTGAAGCCCTATCAGCAGGAAAGGGATGTGGGTGCCTGCCCATGATAACTTCAGAAGGGGGGTTCTCTCTGGTCTAGCCACCTGAAACAATAAAATTAGAAAAAAGAAAAAAGGAACAAGAAAAATAAACTCACTGACATTGGTTCTGTGACTTTAAAAGCTTTAATGATTTCCTTTACAGCCCCTTAATGAGCCTCTTCTTGGCACAGCAACTCTAGAAAATTGGTGTCTACTACCAAACTGGTGCCTGCATCTTCCTTCATATCTCCCTTGTTATTTTCACCACCCTCATCATCATCATCATCGCCAGTCTCATTGTCATCTTCATTCTCCAATACTTTCTGCGCTTGCAATCAACCAACTTTTGAAGGAACTTCCATCACCTGGTTAATGATTAGTGCCCTGCTTTCTTCAGTGCTGGCCAGCTTGAAGCGCTTTACCATAAAAGGATCCACAGAGGCTGGCACATCTTTTACAGAAGGCTTGTCAGATGAAGGTGCTGAGCCAACTTGCTTTGACAAAATTGTGAGAACTGGTGCAGGAATAGAAGTATTGGGCACCTGAGTAGGTGCAGAGTGAATGAACAAGAGAGTAGCAGATTGGAGTAATTGGCACTCAGACCATGAGTTTTGGCATGCCAACAGAAATGATGGTCAGTTTTGGAGGTAGGCATGAAGGCCCAGCCACAGGCTCCTTTGATGCCACCATTGCTGCTGATGATGCGCTCAGTAGCCTATATGCATGCTAGAAAAAAAGGAGAGATTTTTGTGAGCCCTCTTTTTTCAGGACACAAACAACCTATGCTAACTGATCAGGTATTTGTATAGGTTGTAAGCTACCTATAAGAATTTAATTAATTCAAAGCACTGGTGTAAGATGTGAGGGAGATCTAGTAGATTCTTAAGAATTTGTATGCTAAAAACTATGCAATGCAAGGTGCTAACTGAAAAACTATTAAGAGCTGATGTTCTTTACTAATACTACTAGAGGAACTCTGAGCTGCTATATGGATATGGGAGAGCTCAGAATTCAGTCACTGCAAACCTCCAAGGTGCTACACCAATTGTTGGCGACACTCTAGGCAACTGACTTGCTGACTAGCTTGGTGATGGAAGTAATGGGATAGCACAGGATTCCCTACCAATTAGTCTGCTAGTAGGAGGGGCTCAGTGACAGTGGCATTGAGTTGCCAAGAAGAGGAAGTAGGGAGGACCACTTCTATTCTCCAACTTGGCATGGGTAAACTATGCCTCGAAAGGTGTGGTGCTTTGCAGTGATTGCTTAGCACAGTGATAAACTATGCCTCAATAGACACATGAGTGGCAGAAGCAGTGCTTAGCTTTAGCTTGCTGACAACCACTCAAGGGCAACTAGATTGTGAGCACAAGGGAAATATGGTGAGAATGTGTTCCTCTCTTGTTGTTTTTCTAACTACTTTTCGTATAGTTTATATACTACTACAGTGGAAAAGTTGTATAATCCTTCTACCCCACATGTTATTTTGAATATGTACAGTAATTCCTACAGTTGGCAGTGACATGAGAAATCTACTACCATTCAAGGTTAAGTCTATGAGGTCATAATAGGTTATTGGATAGATTTTCCCTGTACTATTCCTTTTTCAAAAAGAAGAATGTATCAGATGACTATATACTAAGTATGATGTATAACTACAGTGTGCTGTTCTTGACAAACTCTGGGTTTTCTAGAGGTCATGTGTTGTCATGTAATAAGTCACATAATCTGTCATGTCACAAAAAATAAAGAAAATTTTGAAATTTTTAACTATATGCATTCAGAATTATTTGGGGCTTATCACCACTGTTGTCTGGGTCTTCTCCACTTCCCTCCTCTTCCCCTTCTCAACTGGCTCCTTGATGTGTTCCCACTTGATTTTCTTGATGATGCAAACTCTTTCCTCTTCATTGTCATTGTCACTATCACTATTCACAGTTTCACTAGATTCGAAGGCACCCTTGGCACCAGTCTTCTCAGCCACAATCACTCTTGACTTGTCTTTGATCTAAAGATCCTCAACCATGAAAAAGCCAGATGGTTTACCTTGATGCTTGAAAAAGGCTTTGATGGCTTTGATCAGTTTTACATGCCTAGCTAGCTTCAGCGCCTCTACAGAGGGGCGTTGACTTACAATAGCAGTGCTAACAAGGATGTGTGCTAGTTGGGTATCAACAACAATTGGCTATGTTGTTGGCAACACATCAATCACACTGAAGAAAAAGTCAGGAGAATCATCAAAGACTAAAACTAAAAAACTCACTATGCCATGATTCTGTAAAGTTAATGCCCTAGTTGCAGGCACTGCCAACACTAATTCAGCCTTCCTACCACTTAAAATCTTGGCCCCTTTCAGCAAGCCCACATCCTTCTCAAAGTACTCTGACAACAGCAGCAAGAGTGCTGCCAACTCCTTTTTAGTAAACTAGGGAGAATCAGCAGGAACAACAATAAAAAGTAAAGAATTAATGCACTGTCATTGGCACCACAAAATCTTTCAACTCTTGGCACTTCTTCTGAGTCACCTTGTTTTCATTGTCATCCTTGTTCTCCTTGGTTGCTTTTGCCTTACCCTTTTCTTTAGCTCTAACCAGTGCATGCTGAGGGAGTTGCTCTTGAGAGAAAGGCATAGTGCTTAGAACAGAAAAATAGGTGCTGGAAATAACAGGTGACAAAATACTCATGCAGCGTGAACTTCCTATTGTTCTTGAATGGAGAGTTCAGAGAGGAGCTAGAATAGCCAATATGAAAACAGATGACAGAAAAAGAAGGAAAGCACTTATGTGCATAGGGGGACTAAAGGTAATGTTGGCAGCTGACACATGAGCACCAATTGTCCAACATGCCTTTCAATAAACCAAATGCCATCTGTGTAGTGGTACAAATTGTCACCAAGCCCTGCACCTTCAGGAAAACATCCTTGGCAACTTTAACAAAAGCTTGTGTGGCTTGCTCATGCTCAAAAAGGCCAGCATCAGAACAAACATTGAGAAGGGAGATCTTAGTGAACATCTGAGGTGGCAGGGAAAGGTTGACTAGAAGCATAATGATCAAAGGGGTGATAGGGCCATACCTTAACAATGGGGAGATTTAGTGAAGAGAGTTGTCACAAAGCAGTTAAGGCAAGGCAAAAAGCTTGGGAAGACTAAGGTCAAAATATGGATGCCTATGTACACGATGGTGTCTAAATCTGGAGTTCACCACCAATCTTTTTGCCACATAGACAGATCAGAAGATCAGAGTTCTAAAAGCCTGATTGCTGACTGGGGACAGTCAGAATTCAAAAAAGGGAGTAAGATAATAAGCCTCAAAAAGTTCTAATTACATATTGTTTATTATTTCAGATTTTTCTTGTTTTTTGAGATGTGATGGGTCATGTGACTCATCACATGACAACACATGACTCTTCAAAAGCTCAGAAATCATTAAATAGTCATACATTTTACCTAGTGCATAGTCACTTGATACATACTTCTTATTGAAAAAGAGATAGTATAGGGAAAAACTATTCAAAAACCTACTATGTGACTTCATAGGCTCCACAGGTTGCATCATTGCTCCACATGAGCTGCACCAGCTGATTCATGCCACCATAGACAGTAGAAAATAACACAAAGTCTAAGAGGACTTTATGGGCTCACATAAATAGGGTACTAATAATCATATCATACCTATCAAAGTTTGCAATGTCTATATAGACCTCACAATACTCTGCCAGAGTGTGTATAATCACTCTGGCCTCAAAGTTTACAACAGAATGACTTTCCATAGCTCTTAGTTGTAAGGTGATGGGAGTCATCAATGGCAATATTCTCAGTCTGGCCACATGTGCAAAAGATGGCATTATTTTGGAAGTTGTATTCTCAGAGTCCCATAACATCCATGCCTTGTGGCTGTTCATTTCCACCCATGTCACCAGGCACTCTTTGTCTGGTGCTTTCAGAACTGGACAGATCAAGGTCTCTTCTTCTACAGGATCATTCTCCTATTTGTTGTCAGCCTTGTTGACATCAGTTGGTGTGGCCATATGAGCCACATGAATGTATTCTTGAGGAGCTGGTTTAGCCAGCTTGTTGCACTCCCTACCAAAATGACCCTGCTTGCCACACTTGTAGCAGTTGGCATCAGCACTGACATGTTTGCCAGATCCAGCAGGGCTTACTCCTCTTGGTCTCCCACCAGTCCATGTAGGTCAGTCAGGTGAGGTTACCACTACTACCTTGGGAGCTATTGGTTTAGCTCGCGTTCCTCAAGCCGGCATCATCGAACCCATCATGGTTGAAGAAGTGCTTAGGAGCTTGCACAAACATCTTCATCAGCCTATTTCCCAGTCTGACTGGCACGTGTTGGGGGACGCTGGGCAGCTGATGGTGAACAAGGCATTCACGAGGCGTTGCATGAGAGGCCCTGAATCATTTGAAGAAGTGAAGAGCAAAGGCGTTAAACGGGTGGATTTCCTGTTGACTAAAGCAAGGATGATTGGTCTGTTGTGGATAGGCCATAGGGATGAATGTGAGGTTATGAAATTGGTTGTTGACTTCTAACGGAGAGTTTGAAGTCCTTGGTTTGGGTAAAGGAGTCTAGTCATCATTTTCAAATGTGTCAATCTGTACCTCTACTACCGTTTCATGTACATTTATAATGACAACAATTTCCACAACTCGAATTGACATCTCTCTCACTGGTCAATGGCCTCAATCAATTTTTTTGCCTTCTGTAGTCGTTCTAAATACTCGAAAATACAACAGTCCAATCCAGTTCTTGACTTGGTAACACACAAGATCGGGGGATGCGGTTTATTGTTGAACTCCATTGTCTTTTGTAACTTTTCCTAGTACCTGTTGACTACAAATTAAAAGTGATTACTCTTTTGAATGAGTTTCTTGAGGTCGAAATATGTCAAATGAGGAAAAGCAAGATGCCTCAGCGGTAAGCAGTCTCCCTGACTGTATTTGTTTGCAATGAATGAGTGGATGACCACCAGGATCATGTTTATCCAGGCTCACCGGATGCAGGCCGGGAACTTCCAATGTTCTGTCTTGGGGGTTAACTGTTTTGCTGATGTCCATGCTGAGGTCTAGGGAGATCTGGATCACAGGTTCAACCTGAATGAGCACCGAAAAGAATAGAACATACCGTTGTCTGAGGATACTTCTGTTCACTGATGCGCCCATCAAAAGTTGGTGCAATGTATTGGGCATCGTGTTGTTTATGGACGTTCAGCCTAGAGCAACAAAACTCACAAAATTGTAGCGGCTGATCAGATTTGCACATACGTCATAAAAAATGAGTTGGAATAAACTGTTCCTTTTCACGTCAGCAATAATATCAATGGTGAAGTCTGGGATCTATACGTTTTGCCAAGACCATGTAGATAGAGAACCAAAGTTCTATCTCAGCCATCAAGAGAAGGAAGAGACAAATAAAAAAGATCAACTTTGCCTGTCTTCCCACTAGCGTGGAACTGCAAGGGACAATAAAAATATGCAATGAGCATCAAACTCAGGGACTCACTGTGATGACTACAGCAACAGACACAATACTGAACAGCAGAGCGACAAATAGATAAATAGTCAGTGACGGGTGGTATGAAATCGGTAGCCAGACACACCTTGTAATCAGGCCAGTTTCTGTCAAGAGAAGATCATTTCATACAGGGAGAGCGTTTCTGAAAGCTCACACGCACACATTGTCCACATCATTAGGCGGTTGATCAGATATGTGAGCCTGTCGGAAAAATCAGAAGACGTAGAAGCAACAAAGTCTAGAGCTTACTTTCTCAAATGAGACTTTGGAACTAGCTGCCTAATAAAGTAGCATAGTGACACTGCGATCAAAACATCTACAAAAGCACCAACAGACACAGCAAGTGTAATGAGCCAGCCGAATTTGTCCATGAAAGCGAAAGTGTTCAGTGCCTGATACGGGAGACTGAGATAGCTCTCCATGGCCAAAGCCAAACCGCCTCCAAAGTGAAGGAGGGAAAGGGTCCAACAAAGGAGACATATGAACGGCTGACCTGACAGCCGATAAGTACGGTAAGCAAAAAAACTCTACCACTACTCAGAGTCAAGGAACCCGGTTATTACCTGAACAAGTGCCGTTATAAGGGTTTCGAAAACGATGCTGGTAGTAAGAGCATAGGAATTGGGTTGGATGTTACTCGCTCTGGCTAGTGTCACTGTGGTGTAGTAAATCACCCGTATGATCGCAGCCATATGGGCAATTTCGAGGACCCTGAAAGCAATCAGTTCACGACGGCATAATAGAGGGTATACCATGCGACAATACATTATAGAAGATGCCTGATAAACAAGGATTGTGGTAAATCTAGAGATATATCAGAAGTGACTAACCAAGATCTTGAGGAATAGGCAATCGTCGTAGGTTCTCCAATAGGTCAACATCTGGTGTATCAAGACACCAAATAATACAAGACTTATTGCGAGCGCAATCTCGAAAGACCCAAGATTGATATGTGCGTAAACATCAAACTGACTCATAGTGAAGTGAGGATTATCCTGGTGACAGTGGATCTTGTTTGGTGGGGTCCCAGCAGGAGCTAGCTCCTGAAGATGAACGATTAAAGAGTAGGAGGGAAGAGAGACTGGTGTCAAATTACCTGAGCGATCGTGTCTGACCTAGATATATCCCATCCCTGACGTGGGAGATATCAGTTAAGTCTGGATGCTGATCAATGTCTTTTTCTCCGGTAAATGACAAGAACAATTTAAAGCTTCGGAGAAGATTGCAATTGAGGCACGAACCAAAAATGGATGACTGACCAAAGATTCATGTGTTCCAGCGCAGATGGAAATGCGTCCGCGCATTTGAGAAAATTTGAGTTTTTAATCAGAGATGAGCGAGTTGTCGGTATGGTTACCAAACATAAAGGTATACTGAGCCACAGCATGAGAGTCACACCGAGACATTCCAGGCAGTCTGCTTGGTGTGAACGTACAAACATTAGGGTGCTGTTAACATATTAGGGACTGACAATGGAAGGTTGTGGAACCTGAGGCCTGGGGACATTTTTTCGTGTGTAGATTTCGCCTTAAGTCACAGTCACGACGATATTCTGCGCTCAGTAGTCACATCACAATTATTAAAGGGAAAAAGGGAGTTCATTGTTCAGGATGACATGGAAGCTCATCGATTCATTTATCTGATTATCAAAATCGGAAGAATGGTTACCATGTACCTTCAAGTTTGCATCGATTTACGATGTCACTGTTAGACAGATTAACATTCACAGACACTTGTTCTGGGAACCAAGAGAAAGGCTTTCCTTCTGCTTTATCAGTCTAATCATCTTTGATCTTGGACCCTCTGACAACCTGGTCCTTCGACTATCTGGCAGCTGCTTCTGGCAGAGTTCTTGTTTAGTCTAAGTTCCAAGTTTCCTGTGTCATTTTCTCAGCTCTCTCTATACTAAAACTAGCCAAAATGGATCTATGTTGGCTGGTAATATGCGAAGAGGGTGGCTGACACATCACAGTGGGCAGTGCATCACCGAAGAACTCGTTACCATCACCTGGACTGATCAACAATTGTGCATCCGGAGTTCAGCCTGATTCTGCGTAGAACTCTTCTCTGCTCACACTGTTCTATCCCAACAGGTACGGTTGCCCTCCAGGGTCAGGTCAAGTTCTCATTGAGCAGCTGTCAAAACCCATAATGACGAAGTGATGGGGTCCTTAGTCCTAGTCACAAGTCACATCTAGTGATTAATAGATATCATTTAATTGTATATCTCGAGACAAGATATGAAACATATGAAAAATCTAGGAACTTTATTGTCATTGGTAACAAACATATAGAAATCTAGGAATATCATTGTTGTAACAAACATATAGAAACATACAGAAATTTAAGAATGGAAACATATTAACTCCTGTGCTACTTGATCATTCAAGATAGATGAGACATCCATTCGATTTGAACGGTTTGTCTTCTCATGAGAAGGATGCTCTACTATGTCTGTAGTAGAATGCGCGTGACTGGAAGATGATGACTCTATTGTGAGATTGCATAATGCAAGCCGATTGCACACCCAATTGTCTTTACATGCA